>ML792071.1:235585-246109 GCA_009831015.1 Picea engelmannii
TATGAATGATGTGTGTTTTTTGTTGCTTGAACAATTGTATTCATGTTTAGTATATGCTATTAGATACATTTAGACTTGTATTATTAGTCAAATGGTCAAATATGTGTGTGATCTGCAACTGATAAGATACATGACTTTGACTAGTAGTAAATATTAATAATTTAATGTGTTTCCACATGTAATGTTGCTCAACTGGGCACTGGGTACATTACATTATGCTATCAGAGATTCTGGTTCAAACACTGGGCTTGTATGGGCTTGAACTAGAGTGAATTGGTGAAACTCTCTATTGTATATTTTTTCTATGATCGATTTAGGGAAAAAAAATGATTTTAGAGAGAAATCCCAATTCTGTGAGTGAAATATGAGTTTTAATGACTTCAGATGGTTTGAGAAGGTTAATGGAGTAGAACAATGAACTTGTAGATTGAAATTCGACTTGGAATGGTCAAAATTTGAGTTTTAATGGCCACTTGTAGAGTTATAGGGAGTTTGGAGAATTGACGATTGAGATCATGTTTGATCTCATGATTGATGGTTGGGAATCACTATGATAAATTTAAAAATTTGTAATGTTTCGACCATTTGAAAGGTTGATAAAATCGACGACCAATATTCATTTCAGAGGATGGGAAATGGATCGTATTAACAGTTTGTATTCATCAGGGTTTAGTGTGAAGTTCGACAATATAATCCACTAACGACCAATGGTCATATCGACGAGTTTAGAAGAGTGTTGGAAATTCGCAATGAGAAATCGCTGACGACCGATGGACGGATCGAACGAAATGGTGAAGAGTTTGGGTCATCCATAAGACATATCTGACCACCGATGGTCAATGGTCGGGGGTTGGATGAATCCACTGAAGTGTTTTCAATTGCCGATGGAGGTCTCCAATGGTTGATGGGACGATGGTTGGACGCAGATCAATTAAGTGAAGTGTCCCAAAAAAGAAACAAAATTTATCGATGTATGATGGGATGATGGTCGGAGGTCGGCCAAATTTGGTGGAGTGTTTGAACGAAACAAGAGAAGTCGCCGAGGGCCGATGCATCGATGGTTTGGCATAGGTCGAAGTCAGCGAGGTGTTTGGGTTGTCCAAGAGAATTGGTTGATGACCGATGGGGGAAAGAGGATGGTGAATTCATCATCCACGTGTCATGCCACGTCAACATCCACGTGTTATTCCATGTCACCCAAGTTGACACCTTAGGATGATGTGTTATACCACCTCATCCACCAAAAGTCATCGATGGTCAAATCGATCGATTTGAGAAAGCATTCGACAGTCATTGAGGATCGCCAATTACCGATGGGCTGATGGTTGGGTATCGAAAAATTCAACGCAGAGTTTTTCATTCACCAACAAATATTGTTGATGAACAATTTAAGAGTTGTTTGAAAATAGGGTTTTGGGGAATGAGACTGATGACCGAAGCTCAGATCGATAGTTTTGGAAAAATGTTTTACGCATCCAAAGGATGATACCAATTGCCAATGGCCGACAAGGTCAGATCAACGACTGCTATGTATCATGAGTTGATATCAACTATTAATATTTAAATAATTTTTACAGTAATAAAACAATGAATTTTGTGTGAAATCTTCCAAATTTTTCATATTTTTGAAGGTCATTAACTTGCAGGGCATTTTTGAGGCCCTAAACGACATTTTTAGCAAGTGAAAACCCACAAGAACAAAGTGCACCTACACTTTGGATCTTTATCTCAAATAAAAGAACTCGAAGATATCTATCTAACGAGCTAAACAGTTCCTAAAACAGATCTCATATGAGAAAGTTACAACCAAAATAGTGAGGGTAAAATTTTGTCACCAATATTACTGTTGGAACACGCATAATTTTGAGCTTTTGAACTTTAGATTTTTCCCCTTAAGAATAAAAATTTTACCCAAAAAAGCAAAAAAGTTAGAGAATTTCCTTTTTTAAAATAAATCCAAGGGTCATTGTTCTTCAGTAAGGTCATTCGTCGATGAGTTACTCTAACTTGAGCAAATGGTTCTAATGTTCTCCAAAATATCAAAGCACCGAAGTAATGAATATTACAAAAAGTAAAAAGTTTTTTAATGATCCAGGTGGATATTGGTGGCCACCCACCTATTCCAACTGGCTCCTCATGTCCGTTTATGTTCAACATGTCTTTCTGTATTGCTTTATAATTGTGAGTTCTACACTTATGGGGCTGTCTGAAGCCTCACACATTCTCCAGGTGGATATGGGTGGCCTCTCGCCTAATACCTCTGACTTATTTTGTATGTTTTCATGTCAACACATCTTGTTGTACTTTTAGGGATATTTTGAGGCCCTAAACATTGTTTTTTTTTCTCGCCAGAGTCAGACTATAGACAGAGTCAAAGCTTGATGACGAAATGTGTATTTCTTTGAAAGACCTTTCCAATGGCCTATCACACCTAAAACATAGGTCGTATGCAAACATTATGACACTAGAAAGTTGAGGTACCAAATTACACCAACTTACCCATAGGGCCCACATGACTTTTGGCGTTTCACCTTCTAGGGTTAGGTTTTTGGATGTTTAGGGTTTTGACATTAATGAGTAATATGAAAAGGGCCTATGGAGCCTCATTGTAATCCATTCTACTCAGAAGGATGTGCATAGCAGCTACATCTCTTCTCAGATATAGCTACCACCATTCGAGCAAGTTTCAATTCTACAGTTTTAGCCTATTTCATTATTTAATAGAAGATATTGTTCACTGGATATCTGTGTTATTCTTCCAATATCTGTGTTTATTGTATTCAGTCCGTTAATCAGTTCATTCCACTCCTAAATCTGGATCATTTAAAGAGTTAATAAAAAATTTAAATAACTTTAATTAATCATGATTAAGTCTTAATAAATTATTTCGGGAATTCAGCCTTTGAAGGATTTCTATCATACTACATAAAAAATTCCTGAACGCTGAACCGCCGAAGTACTTAAGGCTAAATCAATGTTTAAAACATGATTAATTGAAACATAAAAGTGATCCTGGTGGATATTGGTGGCCACCCACCTTTTCCAGCTGGCTCAAAACATTTTTCTGGCAATTTTGGTAATTTACTATTTTTAGCAAGTTTTCACTTCCGGAGTCGTTTTGAGGCCCTAAACGATGTTTTTTTTTTTTCAGGAAAAAAAGGTTTGAAATATGAAAATTCCTTTTATATTTCACCTAAAATGAATCTCCTCGATGATACCTTTCCAACGAGCTATCATACTCCTAAAACGAAGATCATATGCAAAAGTTACGACCTCAGGAAGTTGATGTACTAACTTACCCAAACAGGGCCCACATTATTTTTGGCGCTTCATCTCCTAGGGTTAGGTTTTTGGATGTCTAGGGTTTTTTGGCATTCTTGTTTATTGTAAAAAGACCTTCAAAGCCTCATTGTAATCATCTTATGGTGAATGCGAGTAGCCGTCACATGTCTTCTCAGAGATAAACTGCCACCATTCTAGCGAGTCTTTCACTCTGTATTTTTACAGTCTCTGTACATTTATTTCATTAATAGAAATTGTGTATTACTATATCTATGTGTTTATGGTTGCATCTCTGATACATTTATGTTATATTATTGGATATTCACGATATCTCTGTGCATTTCTTTATTATATCTCTGATCTCATTTCGTGCTGAAACTAATCCGGATCAATGGTTTCAGAGCACACTGCTCTTGATCGTTTTTTTTTCCAGTGTATGTCCCCGAGGTATGAGTATAGAAATTTGGGTCTCGAGCTTGTCTCTCTTTAAGAAAATCGCTTTCGCACGCCCAAGAAACCCTCCATGGAGGAAGAAAAGAAAAATGATAGAGCAGACGATCCTATAAATCTGTTGCTTGAGCAAGCGCTCACGCGACAGAGGGATGAAATTATGGAGAATTTTTCCCACATCCTTCAACGTCTGCTGATAGAATTAGGTGCATCTTCATCAAGATGCCACTTTGGAGGAACCTCACCATTTAAGGTACATATCAATTTTGATATTCCTATATTTGAAGGTCAGATAGATGCGGATGCCCTAGATAAATGGTTAAATCTGTTAGAAGGTTATTTCTCTGTTCACAATTTTTCCGACAAAGAAAAGATGATATTCGTGCTCCTTAAGGCTCTCCCCCATGTCAAACATTGGTGGGAAACTTACTGGGAGAAAATTTCCACAGAGGAGTCTGGAATATATGGGACCGAGCCCATTTGAGGTTTTTTTGTGGATGCAGTAAAGGAACAATATTACCCTATTGGCAACTATGAGGACTAGTACATGAGATGGACCACACTGCAGGAAGATAGGGGCCAAATAGTTTCAGAGTTCACCAATACCTTCCATACCTTGCACACCAAGATGAGTATTAAAGACTTCAAATGACATTTGGTTCTGAAATACCATGGGGTTCTACACAGATACATCCAAACTGAAATGGATTTTCTGGACATCTCATCACTCGGTGCTACTTACCGATATGATGTTAAAATCAAGCAGAAATTTAAGCACCAAAACAAACAAGAGTTTGGGTATGTGAATTCACAACAACCAAAGTATGACAAAGAAAAATCTAACAAATAGTCTCCTGAAAACCAGTCCAAGCCACAAGAAAAGAAGGGTCACAGGAAGACAAAGGATGACACCGAAAAATGGTGCGATTTCCACAAAAGCCCTTGGCACAACACCGATGAATGTTTCTCAAAACATTCATTGGTGGCTGAGATCAAAGAAAAGGAGACAAACCCTGATTTTGAAAATACTGGTAAAAGATAGATCATCGACGTAGACCCCACTGCTATTGTCGCAATCGCAATAATTCAACCAGAAGAACCAACAGATCCTGAAGAGGGGGAGCACCTTTTTCATTTGCAGATGTGGGTGAAGGGGACCCCGCTGCATTTTATTTCTATTAGCGGAAGCCATAAGAACCTCATCTTAGCAGAGGTCATCAAACAGTTGGGATTGTCGACAACACCACACTCGCATCTATACAACATTGGGTGGCTTCGCCAAGGATCAGATCTTTGTGTTAGCCAACAGTGCCGATTGTCATACGACATCCAACCCTTAAAGGATGGGGTATTATGTGATGTTTCCCCACTGGATGTTTGTGATGTTCTCTTGGGCCAACCATATATGTGGATATGCCATGCTATTTATGAGTCTCAACTCCGCAGTGCCATTGTTTCTCTAGGGGGTCATCTCTATAGAATACTAGAGGTAGTTCTGACTATTGTTCCACCTAAACAGTGCTGCAAGGTAGTATCTCATACTACAAAATTCAGCTTCTTCACAAGATTTTCAAAAGGGGAACAAAAGGACACTGGAACCACTACAACCTTGCTCCAAGCACCTTCTATCCAATAGAAGCAGGTCGATAAGGTTGCAGAAAAGCGCAAAGATTCCTTCTTCACACCATCCTCTTGTGTAGATCGACTTTTTGAACAACCTCAGCCTCAATAGATTCTTGACAAACTTCCACAAACTAAGCAACGCAACATCTCCAACAAGGCAAGCAGCTCACCAAGATGCAGTTTTAGCAAACACTTTTTCCTCTCCCCCCGGCACTCAATGCAATGGAGACCATTTCTTCCTAAGGAGGGAGGATTGATCTAAGTATATATCGGTGGCCACCCACCTTTTCCAACTGGCTCAAAACAATTTTCTAGGAATTTTGGTAATTTACTATTTTTAGTAGGTTTTCACTTCCGGAGCTATTTTGAGGCCCTAAACGATGTTTTTTTTTGGGAACATAGGTTTGAAATATGAAAGTTCCTTCAATATTGCACCTAAAATGAATCTCCTCGACGATACATTTCCAATGGGCTATCATATGCCTAAAATGAAGATCGTATGCAAATGTTACGACCTCGGGAAGTTGATGTACTAACTTACTCAAACGGGGACCACATGACTTTTGGCGCTTCATCTCCTAGGGTTAGGTTTTTAGATGTCTAGGGTTTTTTCTCATTCCTGTTTATTGTAAAAATGCCTTCAGAGCCTAATCATAATCATATTATGGTGAATGGGAGTAGCCTTCACATCTCTTCTTAGAGATAAGTTGCCACCATTCTAGCGAGTCTTTCACTCTATATTTTTACTGTCTCTGTACATTTATTTCATTAATAGAAATCGTATGTTACTGTATCTATGTGTTTATGGTTGCATCTCTGATTCATTTCTGTTATATTATTGGATATCCATGATATCTCTGTGCATTTATTTATTATATCTCCGCTCTCATTTCGTGCCGAAACTAATCCAGATCAAAAAGTGATTAATAAGAGATTAACTTCTCTGTGAATTCGGCCTTCGGGAGATTTCTACCCTCTTACATTCAAAACCTCCGAATGTCGAGCCGTCGAATTTTTAATGACGTTTATGATTAGCTAAAGTTAATGATTTGAATAAATTGTGATTTTCCAGGTAATAAATTCCATCAGACTTTTTAATAATCTCTCTGTAAACAGATCTATATGAAGACTGATAGATTTTATAAAGCTCTTTGAATTTCAAAATCATTTTACCCTTTACAATTAACAATTTTTCATTCAGTGAAGAGCTTACAGACTTCTCTTGTTACAGATAGGGTAATCTTATTTCCTTAAGTATTATGGCACCACAAAAAGTTGCAAGGAATCTTGATGGATAAGATTTCAAAATATAGTGGAATACTAAACCGGTTTGGAAGCCTGATAAACTAGGAAAGGAACCAAATATGGCAGGGAAGGGATAAATTGACAAAATGAGAAGCAAAGAAGATAATATAGAGAAGACGAAAATGGGAACAATAATGTGTAGACCAAAAACCTCTGAAGTGTTAACTTTCCAGAGTGTCAGATCTGCTGACACGCGTCCTCAGCCTTCAATGGTTCATATTTACTTTGGGCTTCGTCCAGTTCTTGCTCCAATGCTTTGCTTCACAAACGTTCTGGAGTGATAAGTCCCCAAAGTGAGAGATTTAGCGCTGCACGTCCTTTTGATTTGGACGACAACGATTTACTTCGGAACTCCGGGCTTCGGGCATTCTGAGATGCATAACACCACAAACCTTCCAGAGTTCTAAGTCTCCAAAGTGCAGGATCTCCATGTCCACTTTGATCAACGCTTTAGATGAACTCCAGGCTTTGGGATTTATTTACTCAGCACTGCTTTCTTCCTCCTGGAGTACAAGATCGCCGAATACAAGGATCATCTGACACATGTCCCCTACTTGGATCGACGGACAAGAATTGCACAAAGTTCACTCTGTCTTCTCTATATGTGACCGAGAGCTGTGACCTCTGCTTAAACTTTGGGCACTTATCTCACTTTGCAAGATCAAAAGTCGTGTTTTAATGAACCGTGGAGATCAGCGATCAAGAGCGATTGTGGGGGAAGAAGTTGCGTAGGGTTTAATTTTGAAGGGCGGTCCCACAATATAAACCACAATTTTCTCTTGGGGGTACGTGGCATCACCAGTTGCATTGCAGGATGGAAGGAGAGTTACCTTGAAACCACTTCCTCGCGCCCCCATAAAACATAAAAGAATAAAGGGAATTTAGGTCATTTGTTTTATTTGATTATTATTTGATGTTGGACTGTTAGAATCTTGACTCAACATCTATCCTCCATCCACTCTACCTTTCACCCTCTAGCTTGTCACGCCCTCCACACATCACTTACCTCGTCTATCCCTACCACCTACATTCTTGCATCCACTCATCCCACCTCCTTATTGGACACTTTTCTCCACGTAATCCTATTCGTGAACAATTACTCTTCCCCATAACCATTAGCTAACCCATAACGAACCAACGATGAGCTATTTGTTCAATTACCACCCCCATATATTCAACTGCAATTTTTTATCCCAGTGAACGCATTCGAAGGGGAAGATGACAATGAAATCGAATGGAAAAGATAGTAATCCAAATTATTGTGGTGGCCTTAATGGACATGTGTACCCGACTTAAATATCAAAGGAAAACGAGCACATCTACAAGCAGACAGAGAGATAGATGAAGCACCAACAAAACTCAACAATATTTGCATGTTGTTATTTTATTCAGATGTATTCTATGTTTAGGCATATATTGTGGGAAGTCCAACGATTTTCAGTTGTGACAATTTTTGTATAAATAGATAGATTTCAGATCTATTGTAGGCTTATTCTTGCCGAATGTAAAATAGAAAACTTTTTGAATATTAATACAAGTGCATAAAGAGATTCTAAGTTTCGTTCAATTTGAGTTATGTGTTTCATCTATGTTTCCATTTCTCTGAATTTCTCTCTGTAGTTCTTGAAGAGTGAATGATTGAAATTTAGTACTACATCTACTGTGATCATATTATATCATATTTTATTCAGAAACAACTTTTCCTCTATTATTACTGTAAGTAAAACAAGACCTGTGATCTGTGTGAATTACTGCATTTTTATCTCCTTTTCAAGGGTGCATCTTCTACTTTTATTCTTCCGCAAACAAGGTGAGCCTTATCTTTAATTGATGCATGACTTTGTTTAATAGTTTTGTAAATCATTTCTACATCATTTGACATTATAATGGTGACTTAGATAACGAGATACAATCTCTGGACTGTCTTATCATTAATTTCATTTAAAGATAATTTCTCAGAAAATTGAAGGTAGAAAAAGCACTCATAAAAATACTTTATTTTAAATCTTTGATGCCTGACATTATTCTTTGAGCTTTAGAATCAATAGCAGGAACAACATATTTTTGGCGCCTTTGTCGGGGATGGAGAAACACAATAATTTTTCCCTGGGAGAACGACAAAGTTAAATTTCGATCTTTGATGGTGAACAAAGATTGACTACGTGAAAAGGTTCACTTTTCACCTGGCGACTCCATTGTAGGTAAAGCCGACCTTCGTTCGAAAGAATATGAGGAAAAACCCAGACGAAAAGCAGACTACGCCAGTTTCAGATACCAAAAAATTGTTGAAACCAAAGGGATATCTTAGAAAAACTTCTGCATCAACAGGTAAGGTCCATCAACCTATAATTACACAAGTTAATGTTAAGATTCCTGCTGAAGAACTAAATCTCAAAGAAAATTTTAAACGAGTTCATTCTGCAGAAACATCAACAAGTAAGTCCGAAGTTAAACTAGAAACTCCAGAAGTAATTATTACTGAAATAAAGTTTGAGATTGACCAGACCATCCCTATTTCATTAATAGATACTTTTACCAGTGAAAACAAAGAATCCATTTCAATCCCTACTATCATTAGTACTCAGCCGATTCTTTCTCTTCCTGAAGTAAAATTTCCTATTTTCAAAAACCCTGAAGATTATTTTCTATACTTAGGTTCATCCCCTATTACTTCTCTTATCTATACATCAGGTAGACTTGAGGAACCAAGTTCAAGTTTTCCTTTTCCTCCCCATCTAGATCTTCCATCTTCTCATGATCATTTTCCTGAACTTCATTCACAGCATCTCGAAGTAGACAAAATATTAGTAGATCAATATTTTGAGCTTTTTGAAAATCTCCTTTTTAGTCCTCGAATTCTGTATCCTAGACTTTCAATGGCTGATGCTGGAGGTGATGGTGCTGGAGGTGCAGGGGCTGGTGGACAAGCTCAACCCCCTAGGATCTTTGCCAAGGTCGCTGCTAGATATGATCCCTTAGCTCTTCCTATTGTCTTGCATGATTTACCTGAAAAGTTACATGAAGAGCCTCCCTAAATTCATGGGAGAAGGGGATTTAACAAAAACAAAACATATATCCTTCTTCAATCAATTCACTGATATTCTTGGTATTGAACATGAGGATGTTTACACGAAATTGTTGGTACAAAATTTAGAAGAAAAAGTAAGAACTTGGTTTAGAGGACTTCTAGTAGGTACTATACCATCATATAATGATCTGGAAACTGCCTTCGTAAGGCAATGGGGCGAGAAAAAATATCATCTTTATTACTTAACCGAATTCGGATCCTTGAGAAATAAAAGTTCTGAATTAGTCCTTGAATTTATCCAAAGATTTAATAATCTTGTTGATTAATTGGGTTGGTTGTCATTGATGTCAACCCTTGAAGAAAGTCTGGTAGAGAATTCCGGTAGCACAAAGGTTTGGGTAATGGACCCAAGTTTGTTTGATGGATAATGGTATGCATTTTGATATATTTTCAAGTAAGACTATTCTATATGGATAGTACATGTCATGCCATTTCCGGTGGTATGTGGAATGTCACATAACTCCTCACGGTTAGAGAATTATGGCCATGTGAAGTTGGATAACCCTCATTAGTCATCTAGAATCCCTAAAAGGTCAAAGTAGTCAAAGTGTTTGCAAAGAAGAAATTATTTAAATAATAAAGTGAAGTGATGAGTGTAATATAAGTTAAAGAGGATGCAAAAAAAATTATTTAAATAATAAAGTTAATGGAGAACTCCCTAAAATAAGGAAAGTGGTTTGAGATATTTTAGAAGGTAAATAATAAAGTGAAGTGATGAGTGTACTATAAGTCAAAGTGGATACAAAGGAAATTATTTAAATAATAAAGTTAATGGA
>ML792072.1:0-27630 GCA_009831015.1 Picea engelmannii
AATAAATGGGTAGTTAGATATAATAAATGTAAGAGGACTTCTTAGAAGGTTCTACTTCTAGAAGATTCCTCCTCTAGAATGTTCTTAGGTGATGGTAGCACTATATAAAGGGGTTCAATCAATGTAATGGGACATGAAGAGAATTATTGTATTGTGATTTGTAGCTCAATAAGAGGATTCCCCCTCGAAGAGGCAAGTGAATAGGAGCGGATCCCTTCCATAATAGGATCCATTGTATGGTTTTGCCCTACCTCAAGGGTTTGATAATAATAAAGTGTGGTTTCTTCTATCTTGTTCTGTGGATCTATTGTGTATTCAGTATTTGTGGTGATTATATTTGTAGATCTATTCAGGTTCTTAACATCTCACAACTTTGATTCAATCACATTTACACATATTCCAAGACAACTTAATCAAGTAGCATATCACATGGCTAACCTAGTATTAGATTGGCATTTATCACATTAAAACATCATTTTATACGTAAGCATCATACATATGTCACAACACATGGAAAATACAGCATACATTAAAAACATAAACATTAGAGACATGCATGATCCAAAATATATCCATATATATATAATCAAATGTCATAAGTGTTTACAAAAAATTTACATGTACAAATTGCTCGTAGGCTCATGAATCCCCCCACCCCTATAGGTACAAAAACAAGTATGAACTACCCTATACAAAAAATGGGCTCCCAAGCCTATATATATAAAAATTGACACTCACGATGCCCCCAGAGCTCCCCCCCCAGGTCCTCTGTCAGCTGGAGGCGCCCCACCAGTTGGGGGCCCTTTAGGTCCAAGAGGCATCCAACTAGTCATCGTTGCCCCTGCTACTGCCACTCGATGGATCAGGGTCCGCCACTTTGCCGGAATGCCCACACACTACTCCAGGACCTCCTCATCCTGGATATGGGCCCACATACCCTCCAATACACCCTGTAGAATCCGCTTGAATCATCGACACAGGTCCTCCAATAGCACCTTGACATCTCCATGTGTCTCATGCGTTGGTCCAGCACCAATGTCATCTCGTCGTCGTCTTTGTCCTGACCTTGGCTCTTTAGGCACCGGTCACACTTGTCCTCGGTGAGCTGGCTCCCCGACCACCTCCGCCTCTTAACGTCGGGGTCCCACATCTGCAAAATAACACTAGAGATAGTGTCGGCATCCATATATACATATATAAACAATGTTATCTATCGAAATCACAAAACATAAAAGCATAATACAAAAACATACCTCGTTGATCCCAATCCTCCCCAGGAGGCAACATCATATATGAGTCATGATGGTAGTCCATACCCGCGTATGGATACCTCAGTATCACTTGTGGCATCTGTCACCACACTCGCGCCATCGTGGTCATAAAATAGTGGCCACACTCTCTACCTCCATGTCGGGCCAACACATAAGCTCACCGCATCAGTCGTGGCTCTTGTTGCCTCATGGGCTCGAGCAGAATCTTTGGGCGCAACAGAGGCACCCTCTTAAGAAACCATGCCACCATAATGGACCCGAATTCGAAGTCACAGGAGTCGGCTCTCCAACACCGGTTCACCTGTCCCATCATCTTGGTGTGCAGAAGCACACCCCATGCAAACAAGCCCCCATCCAGGACCTGCTCCACTACTCTCAGCTGACCTCTGGTGATCCACTGAGTCCCCAAGGATCCATATATCCTCACCACCATAGCAACAATGCACTCTATCAATAGGTTGTCAATAGCCTTAATCTAGATGATTGAACCCGAGATAGGGTTCGACCCAGTGCAGTGGCGAGCCACCAAGTCACCTACTCGCTCATCCCCCGATGGATGGGGATCGATAGGAAGGGCCATCCCATGAAATGGGAGCCCCATCAAGAAATACGCATCCTCGGTGGCCGAGAATGTCAGCAGCTGACCTCTAACTGTGAAGCACTACAGATCCGTGCTCAACATCCCAATGAGATACTGAAGCAGGAACTCTTGCGACCGTATTAGAGCGTAGTCAAAGAACTTGAGAAACCCACAGGATGCCAAGTATCTTCGAACCTTCGGTTGCACTCTCACCACGTCCCATAGATGGCCCTAGTCACACTCTCTCTAGTGTATGGGCATCTTTCTATCGCAGTCTGTTGATCACCTGCATCCACACAAAAACACTTGATCAGCCTCATCATCCATAAAAAAGCATGAAAAAATTCAAAAATTTCAACCCCTTAGCCTTGCCTCCAGTGCGCGGCTTTTATCTAGACAGGTGCACACATGTGTGCGCCTATTCTTTGCACAGTTACACACTAATGCACAACTGTCTGAGAAACAATCGCGCATGAGTGCATGATTGTCACTCAGACAGGCATGCATCTCATGCACGCCCGTCTGCCCATCCCTCACGCCAACATGCGCGACTGTGTCCAGCACAACCACACATTGTGCGATGGAAAAGGGATTATACCCACACACATATGCACGGGTATTCCTTCTTTTCCCTCGCATTGGTGGGCCCCTACCCCAAAAAAAACCTATACGACCCTCCGTACAGTCCCTATCTACAAAATAGGAAATTCACACCATGTAGGAGGATAGGACCACTAACCTATCTCTCGCCACTCCTAGATCGGTATCCTCATGCTCTCGCAATCTCCAAATATCCTCAGAGCAATCTCGTCAATTCAACTACAGTGACAGGTACAAATGAAGTGGCATTGTGGGCCCACCAGCCATATATAGCCCCTTTTTCCCAACTTCCACACTCTGTTGCAGGAGCCCAGAGCCTTTGTTTTCCAATCCATTCTCAGCCACGGGATCCTGGTTCCACCATCTACACATTCACATTCCCCGAGTCATCATCTGCACTTGGCCCCATAGGGACATTTTTTTCACATCACATTTAGGTACGCATGCTCATGTTCAATTTTATCAAATAGTTGTTATATATTCTTTATCATCAAATATTGTTCACGTCGGGTATTTGGTTTTCATGTGTGAAGATACCTGTTCCGCCAGCTCACATCCTCTTCAGGTATATGTTCGACACTGGCATGTAATTATTCCCTTTGTCAATCAATTGCATCCCCCAGTCATACCCTCTGATATTTACCTTTAGCGTCCTTACATCCAGCTCTCCAATACATTTACGTCTGCTGCATTTAGGTGTTGTCACCCGGAAGCACTCTCCCCCACATGAGTTGTCCCATTCATAGTTCCCCCTGGCAACTTGACACTCTTGCTAATTTCACCCCCTAGGGATGGGAGTCCCGAGAGTCTTTTGCATTTCTGATAATGAACCCCATACTTCTTCTCATCATATTGCTAACCTTCCCAATGGACTCCTAGGTCATATCATTGTGGTTCTATTTTACTGCATCTCCACAGTTTCATTAGCCTTCCATTCCATCCACCATCAGTTTGCCCATCTGTAGATTGTCCTCCATTCATTTACCTAATACAAAAACCCACCCATGGGGCCCCCACCCTCCACCAGTTCTCTTTCACAAACTTGTGCCTTCACAGGCCAAGCCATATTTCGCTGGGGCACCTGTTTCTGTATCTGTATACTCAACCCAATTTATTCTTTATTTATTTGGTAATTGTATAAAACCTTTGTTTCCAGCATATACATAGCTTTTTCATCGTCATCCTTGATGGCCTTCTTTTTCTGGCAAAGCAACCCATGTCGCCCTTGGTTTGGGCATCCGCTATTTTTTTTCCGACATCGTTCACGAACCTCGAGTATCCCAAGTCCATGTACCCATGATCTTTGAGTTTGTCCACCTTGTTAGCCTCTGGCACAATTTAACCCCATATCTAGTCGTCCCCCTGACACTAGAATCAATTTTACATTTGCTGCCAGTCACCCTTCAAAATCCCCAACCAAGAGCAGTCTTGAGTCTCATAGCACCTTGACTTCGTTCATGTTACCCATCAATACCTGATATCATCTCTCACTCAGTGGATTTCAAGAATCCCTTTGCTTCTTGGCGTCGCACCTCCCTTTCTGTCGACATCAACACAGTCTCCAGAAAGGCGACAACATATTAACTCTCATCACCTTTACAATGAGGAGTCTTGAATGGCACAATGAGAACCATCATTGCTTTCTAATGTTGTTGACCCCCATAACATTCGACTTCAATAAACTCCCATGTTATGGTGGGTCTTACTATGCGACTATTGCAGTTTTTTCATACCAATTGAAGACCTCTTAATTTATTAGGCCATCAATGCCTACAAGTCATTGAAAATTCTTACAATCGTCCTTGCCTCACTTTAGAGTACGTTCACCATTCAGAACTGTCATATGTCGTTATCAACCGCCCCAGAGGGCGCTGCAGTTATCTAGATCAATATACATCTTTATTTACAGTCTCAAATTTTGGTTTCATAACACGAGCATGGGGCATGCCCGCCTCATTTGTACACATATTTTCTTTTTTCTCCCTAGAGAAAGGTTTGGGTCCCACAATTTTCCCTCTCCCTACGACGTATCACTCTTGCAGTTCCTCTCTTCACTCTTCATCACAATAGTACTCTCAACAAAAGAAGCATTGATGTATTTCGGCTATACGTATGCTCCTAACCTCACACATCAAGGGGCATCTGTTATCACTAAAAAATCATCTGCAACATTGCATGCAAATGGTTAAAGAAACACATCAATGCCAGCAATACTTAGTCCACCTACAACACCAAAATGCATTCAAAAGGCAAAAAACTATACCAATTGGGTCAAAAATTGAAATGTGTGGATTCACCAAAGGAAGCTCGCACACAATGTGCAGTATGCGCGGGCCAACACAACCCTCAGCGCACACAATGCACGACTGTGTACGAGAAAATCTACACACTTCTATGAACGACGCATTTATGGATCTTGTTGGCCCCTCAACCACTTCTGGACCAACCCCCAACACGATTTGACACTCATATCTGAGAGAAATCTAGTTTAGAGGCTGGTCAAGGTCTAGAGGGTGCCCTAAAAGGCCCCTTGTTCACACTATGAACCAATTACATTTTTCCATGCATGAATGCTATAAATAAGAGCCATGGGTGCACTAAGAAATCAAGATTTTCATAGTATTGTTATGCTGCAATAATTCTTCCTTGGGAATCCTCTTTTCTCTTGGAAGCCTTCAAGCACCATTGCAATAGGCCATTCCACTCACCTCTTGAGGGAATATGCATTGTTGTTCTTCACCATTTGTCATTTCCTCCATTGTATGAAGAGCTCTCAATTAGGAAACTCAAGAGCCCTCCCAAGGAGGAAGAGGGGACTCATAAGTCCCTAAACTTTCTCTAGGGTGTTTTGCCTACTAATCTATTGATCCATTGGTAGCATTATGTTGGTCATTGTTTGATTTTCATGGTTCTAAGTTTATCATGCTTTCTAACATTTATTTCTTAGTTATTTTAGTTTATTTCTTTGTTTACATATGTGTTTGGCTTGTTTAACCCACTCACAACACTTTTGTCTTGTCTAGCAGACTCATCTAGACATGCAAGTGTTGTTTTTTTGCTCACCCAAGTGACAAAACCAACACAACAAACATCATTTATCATTCCTCGCTCAAGTACTAACATTGTTAACATTACCTATGGTAGTATACTAATACTAATTATTCTCCCACACTTTTGTTGATTTGAAAAATGTTATATATTTTATCATCCCTTTTAGGATTTTGTAGGGTGGAAATCCAAGGTTGTGGGTTTGTAGGGGCCATTTTTTTGGTCAATCCTAAATCCACTAGGGAGGGTTAAAACTTAAAATTCCTTCTTTAAGGGCTTAAATGAGATGTAAACTTGGCCAAAATTGTATAGTGAATTTGCCACATTGTTCTCCTTGTTGAGAACTTTCCAACAATCTAAAAATCATATCAATTAGAGTTTTTATGAGAAAGTTATACCCCAAAAAGTTGACCATTGTTTCCATGGTGCTAAGTGGAAGCCATGTCATCACTCATTACTCCCATGTGTGGAGCTACCCATGTATGGATTTACAATAAGATTCTAGAGGGTCCAAAATCCTAAACCTAAACATGTGTTAGGGCATGCAAAAACCCTAATGCCTATCAAGAGGTATCAAAACCTTCACCCCTAGGAGAGAAAGGGATTCCATTCCTATTTTAGCATTTTTTATATTCCATCATTAAATAGTGCAAGGGAGTGGTGATGGACCACCAGATAATAGGATTTCAAGGCCCATGTTACACTTATGTGATTTATTTTGTGCCCTAACAAACTATAACCTACATAAAAAGATTATGATAAATATTATACATTTCGGTTATGGATGTTTGACTTTTACAAATTTGAGTTCTTAGAGTTTATGTGATATGCTTTAGCCTAATTATGAATTTTTGAATGAGATTATGCATTTGAGACTATGGACTAATGTTGAAGCAAGCAGGTTGAATCTTTGGCACCTTTGTGGGCTAATCTCCATCAACGAGCGACTAGCTCCATGTGAGAGAAAAGTGGGATCGTGTTCCCTCTCAAATATCCAAGGGAGTCAAGCACTTAAAGCAACCAAACAACCATGATCCCCATTCGATTTATTGTTGGAGACATTTGAAGTGTAGGAGGCAAAAAACAAGTCCTTTTAAACAAGAAACAAGGTTGCTTAATTTTAAGAATCAAAGAGATGGCCATCCTTCAATCAAGGGTTGATTGATGATCTAGTTAAAGTTTCCTATATAAGTAAGGATAGGATGAAGAAAGGAAGTTAGTTATTCCTGGTATAAACAACTTCCATACAATGCATTCAAATTATAGAGATACTCATGTTGTTATGATGCTAAGTTTTTGAATAAATAAAACTATTTTTTCCTAGTTTGAGTATTTGGTGATTTCCTTAAGGGTTCCTATGATAACTTTGAGTAGGTCCCACTCAAGGGAATTCAAGGAACCCCTTTAGCTATAGTACTTTCAATTCTACACTAGTTTACAATTTCTTGTAGTTGTGTAATGATAATTACTTCAACAATCTTTATTCAGTTTCACAATTTCCCTTCTGGTTGTTTCAATTCTGTAATTTCCTTTCTTGAGTACAACACTTGCAACTTTATGATTATGGTGTTCAACATCTTGGTCTACATCCTTTGGATATGAAATTAATGACTATCGAGTTATTATTATTGATTGAATGATCTTAGTGTGCTATCTATTTTTATCTAAGAGAACAATGACCACCACCTCTTGTATCCCTTATTTCTTGACTTGGGATTTAAGAGTGTGGATCACCAACCTAATGGATGGATAGATAGAAGATAAAGGACTAAGATCGGGCATTTAATTTATTTCTGAATTATGTACCTCTAGCCAATAGCATTAATTATAGCTTCATTTCATTACCAAGTTCCTTAGATAAGTTTAGATATGCATCACTTGAATATGTTCCCACAGTTAACCTATGATGTATGAAGATGAAGAGGTTGTTGAACCTATGACACATCACCTCATTAACTGTCAAACTCCCTTTTTTTATTCATACCTATAACAACCAACCAATAATCTTATAGTTTTGTTTTCTTCTCACATAAGAGGGAACAAAGGTTATAAACTAATTAATTAAGGAAGGAAGCCAATAGAGCATTCAAGAAAAGCATTAGACTACATTTACTTCATCAATTCATAATTCATATTACACCCCTATCGTTGCATATACATTGCACAATATTGCATAAAGAATCACATTCCTAGATTGATAAACTAAAATTAAGCTAAGGAGTTCATTAATCTTGTTGTAATTCTTTGGCCCATCACTTTTTGGTGCCATTGTCAAGGAGGTATTAAAAACTACACTTAAGTTAATCTAAACTTTAAAACAAAAAAAATGCTCATTAGATTGCATCATCGACCTAGAGATAGATTTGGTAATTTTTTATCAAAAACACATATTCCCGATGCAATTGAAGCAAGTACAAGTGAACAAGGACAACAACAAGAGGATTATGAAGCATATATCTAACAAATTATTGGAGAATTCATTGACTTACCTTAAGGAGCGAAGATTTTTGTAAATCCCTTTGTTGATCATGTGAATCTTTTTGTTGATCAAGAAACTAGACAAAGTGAATGATCTTTATCTCATCATACCATGGTTGAAAAAGGAGAACAACAACATAAGATCTTTGAGTTCCCAATGTGAGAAACTAATGAAGAAATGATGATGAAAAATATTAATCATGTTGCTCTCCCTTGTTTTCATGGCCTTACTAAAAAGGACCTCGGTACTTTCCTTTTTGAATTTGAGGTTGTTTGCAAAACTTATGACTATGTATCAAATGCTTAAGCTTTTCCCTACACATTGAAGGAATTAGCCTTGAGATGGTTTATGAGCTTAGAGGGGAACAATATGAAAAGTTGGGAGAAAATGAAGCAAACATTCACTGAGAAATATAGAGACTACTATAAGGTCAAACCTACTAGAGATGAGATCTTTAAAATGGTCCAATAAGAGAATGAATCCCTAGAAGTCTATGAAGAAAGATTCCAACTTAGTTACAAGAGGGATCATAGTTGCACATTGGATGACGGATCCCTCAAATTTGTGCTACTTAGAGGAGTATTAGAGGAACTAATGGATGCTTTGAACCTCCTTGCAAATGGAGGCATCTTCCAGTTGGATTATGAAGATATCAAACAAGTGTTCAAAAACTACTCTAGCTCTACAAGCAAGAAAAGTATGGGTGCTAGGAGTGTTTCCCCATAATCATCCAAATCTTCAACTCTCACAAACTGTCATGTCCCCATTCTTTGATTCCCCTATTCGACAGTGGAAATGACTTATGTGGCTCATCGGTGAAGAAAAAGGGAGTAAAAAAGGGTTATTTAATGTCACTTAGTCAAGAGATGTTATGTATTTAAAGTGACATTAAAGAAATAAAGTAACTTTAGATTAATAAGTTACTTAACCATTATTAAAAGTGACTTTTAATCTTAAAGTGAAAGTAAAAGGGGGATAAGGGTCATATTTGATTTATTCAAAAGGGGGAAGGTTCTAGAAGTTATATTTGATTTAGTCAAAAAGGGGAAAGTTCTAAAAGATAGGGAAGAAGGATAAAAGGAGGGGTAACACTTCACTTTGCATCATGTGTTTAGATTATTCTCTTTGGAGTGCTCTTGTGAGCCAAGGTTTTCGTTAGGGTTTTGGCAAAACCCTTCCACTTTTGGTTTGCTTTCGATGGTGCAATATCCACTATAACTAGACAAGGAGTAGGATCCATGCAGGGTCTTCATAGGAGCTTCAATTTTGGGTTTGTTCTAGTTTGGAGGAATACTGGCTTGCGCAAGAGATTTGTGAAATTGTTTGGAGGAGGCTGTATTCATGTTTTTGCAGGTACCAGGGGGTTTTCGAGGAAATCGTTACAAGGGACATCCCTGTGGCTTGAGTATATGGGGTCCTGCGAGGCCCCACCTATTGTCCAACTTCATCCCGCAAGGACCTCTGCAATATGAAGTTGCAAAATTGATTAGGTATGGGTGACCAAATTGCTACAGTAGGTGTTTGAGGAGTTGGTTGGTACCGCACCAACGAGGTTTAGATAGTACATAGGAGGACACATCATCTCTTTAGGAGACTATGGAATTATTCCAGGTTTTGGCTTGAGTTTGTAGTGTTTATTGTTGAAGTTGTTGTTACAACCATTAGAGATCTATTATTGTTGTGTACCAGATTTCATTCATAATAAAATGTCAATTTTGTCTCTTCTATTCTATGTGTATTTGCAATATGTTTGACAAAATGGTTACTAGTAGAACACATGCAAACTATTTGTAGAAAGTTATCAATCATCTTGTAGAATAAGAAAACATATGAATGTGAAGTATTTAACACAATCCCACAAAGACAACAACACCATTGGACATCAAATATAATATCATAGCCTATTAAGCATTGGGGATATTACATCGGTATCAGAGCTGGAGATTTTGCTAGCTTGAGGGGAAACAATGGGAAGGAAATCATATTGTGTACATACATGTGCAAGAAAGGATGGTGCAGGGTTTGCACTCATGTGGTTAAGCGAGATGGAGAAATATCAGGAGCCTGTGACTAAAATCTTGAGGGGGATAACAATAATTAAAAACATTCCTTACCACTACCAGGAGTATCTAACATTGGGTGAGGAGGTCCATGCATCTTTTCCCTTTAAAATCTATTACACCATGTTGAGGAAAATATATGAAATAATCTTACTCAAGCATTTTTAGATTCTGCTTGGTTAAAGCAAAATAGACGAGAATGTCACGCTAGGTTTATAGCCATCAAAAATAAAATCCTAACTCACAAGTATCAATTACAAGTGTTTACGCTAGTCTTTGGAAATTCATTTTAATATGATTTTTTGAATATAATAGTTGTTGAAAACAAATGTAAAGACAGAAGTAAAGACACCAAGATGATAATCAAGATAGATGAGACATAAAGCAATCCTTTATTTCATTCCAATTCACCAAAGAGTCATTCTCTTTACAAAATCTCATGCAGAAATTTTAGACCAAAGTCAAACTTAGACATCCCCGATGGAACATACAAAAGGACCTTTGACAAAAAATAAAAAACTGAACTCTAAAAGCTGGATCAACTTGTCACAGATTGTTTCCCACTCGGCTCTGCACAATAGCCTTTGTGAGTCATGAAAACTAATTCACAAACAGACAAGTCTACACAGACTATCAAAGATAGATCAACACTGAAAAACAAGTGTCTGAATGATGTAATTCAACCCTGAATCTTGTTGTCTACAATAAGACCCTGCTATCATAAAAAAGAATTAGGCTTGTGATAAATTAAGGAATGAATGAAAACTGAACTATCTCAACATAAACTCAAGAGAAAACCTTAGTATGCTTCTCCTTCTATCCTCCTTTGTTCCTCCCTTTCCTTTTTTCTTTAAGCAAATTAGAATTGGTTGAAGTAGTTGAACTACCTCATTAGTTAAGTTAGTTAAAAAATCAACCAACTTTTTAGTTAAGGGGGGGGAAGTAATAAATCATAATAAGGGTTTTAAATAAATAATAACTAGTAGGTGGGACCCCTTGTGACTCCCTTTAGCTCTTAACAATCATAACATAACTATTTAATTAAGCAAAACACCCCTCCTTGTGACTCCCATCATTACATTCATATTTGACAATTATCACATTGATATTTGAAATCGTTTTCAAAATATATTACCAATATATCCCAAAAAAACCTGTTGTCCAAATATATGAAGTCAACTGTTCTCACAAATAGACAAATAAATAAAACTTAAAATCCGTATTTTCCAGTCTGTGAAGCAATCTTTCCTTCGTTACTGCTATCACTTTTTAAACTCTCTGAATCTGCCTTAGGCTGTGTGGAGCCTTTAGGCCTCACCTCGTTGATCACATGAGAGAAATCACCCCCCCATTGCTTGCGGGAGGACACCGATTTATCAGAATGATTTGAAGGTGGGAAAGGAGCAGTAGTGGCTTTCCCTTTGACAGGGGCATAGTGGGCCCCGGTCTTCAGCCTTTTATTTGAATAGCTCATTCCTGCATGCATAATTGATTAGCAAATAGTTCCCTTAACAACTATACATGACTACTCTTTCAAAATATGAAATAGACTTTGGCTCAACGATATATCAGACTCATGCAATCCAATCCATACAAATTGTTTAATTGTTGTAGATGAGCAGGGGGTGAACAAAAGGTTCTGGGATATGCGAGGGGGTTGTATTGAGCGGAAAATGATAAAATGAGGGGGAAAATAATTATGGTTACTGCTTAAAGACAACAACAATCAGTTGTAATGTAAATATAAGAATATATCATTGTGTTCCAACCAAGAAACTACGATTTCAAACTGTTTCAAAATAGGATTCTCTTAACTGTAATTAAATTTTAAGAACAAGGAGTGAAAAATGGATGTGGTAAGGCGAGGGGGTTGTAATTAGCGAAATAATGGCAGGGAAAGAGAGCGGGTACTATTCATAAAATTAATTAAGTAATCCATAAAATCATTCCATATCAACGTAAAAGATCCAACACCAACCAAACTGATCATTGTGCCAAAAGAACAACTACTGTGTAAAACTTAAACAATTCTTGTGCATTAACTTGCTCATTGTTCGCAGTCAATCTGTAACACAGTGTCATTAAAACAAGACAATATGCATTCTACAACAACCTGTAGAGGAGTTATGTTCTTCTCGTTTATCCATTTAATATTTTAAAGCAATTCCCAAATGAATAGACAATCACTCAATTCCACTATGTTCAGCATAAAAAATCAACCACCTTCCATCAACACAGACACAAAAAGCATGCCCGATTTTATCCCTCAATTCCATGTACAATTAAATTGTAATGAGACCATACTTCCATAGCACCCGTGCTTATCTCTGTTAAGATATATGATATTCATACGTAGTGGACAGTCAAACACAACGATTCATAATTCAATTGCAAAGATCCTGACTTGCCATTTAACCACACAGACAACAATCACCATTTCAATTCATACGACGTTGAGAGATACACAGACCACTTAACAAAATGCAAGGGCTTTTCAATGAATGTACATGTTCAATCATTCTGAATCTAAACATCCACAATGTTGGGCTATCGATCCAATACAACGGGGTAGCAACAACATGTCCGATCTCATAACACGATCGATCAAATTGCAACCAAAACCATATTAAAAAACCTGTGACCCTCTTTGATGGCGCAATCAAATCATATCTATAACATAGACAGTGGATGGTCGTGCCATAATTTCCATGATTGCAATACTCCATTCAACAATTTAAAAAAAATTGTCACAACAATCATTAACTCAAGTTAACATGCTATAGGGACGCCACACATACCCACGCATCACACACGAAGCATCGTTGTGCATTAATCAATTGTAAACTAATGTTGGGTTAACAATTCAACAATTATAATGTAAGAGACAATGATTATGCATTCAATCCAATTCGCCAATCAACCAAATTACAATGTTGAGTTTATCAAATTGATTGTCATAATAACCAGTGCAGTGACTAAATCCCAAAACCAACACCACTGTCAACATAATCGATAGAGACGAGCCCGAAACCAAACATTGTCGACAATACACCAACAACTCATAACAATCGACATTATACCCGATAGGCCATAATGGCTCCCTCTATTACAACCTGGCTTGAGAAAATAAGGGTTTTCTCTGTGGACCAACACAGGGAGACTAAAGTCGACCCCCAACACCGGGTGAGAACCTCCAAGACAAATGGTGCACACACAGGGTGTACCACAAATAACTCCGCTGACAGGGTGACAATTCCCATGATAGGAGAGATTATGAACAGAGGAGCAAGGTTTCGTTCTGGCCCTGCAACAACACTTAGAACACGCAGGGTATAACCCTCGTGGTTTTCCCAATCGACCAACTAACAACGCTGAGATATAATAGAGCCAAGAAAAGCAATATGACCCACTGTGCAACCATTGGTAGCATGAACAAACCATACCCAAGCAAAACAATGCATAGGGATACAATGTGTTTTAAAACCTAGTAACCCCAGAACAACAAACGACTGGGTATGGTGATACAAATGTGTGGAGACAACCAACCATTCTAGACCAAATGAAACCCTCCAACTAAAACCAACAAGGATGATAGAGAGCCTTTATGGCTGCTAACACTTAGAACGACCAATAACTTTGTGACTTCAAGTATTATTGCAATGAAACCACCAACGATTCATCCCAGAAAAATATCACAAATTTACACAGTTGCTAGACTTAAGAAAAGCACAGACCCATACATCCCAAGCCAATTTCTATTTCATAACCAGAGCAAATTCATGGATGTCGAAAAGACATACCTGTAACCAAGAGCACCTTAAAAACGCGAGCTTGGTCGAGCGGTTCTTCCTCTGCTTGAAAGTCGAAGCCTAACCACAACAAAGCATAGTTGAACAATAGCCAAACTAGGGTGGCGGTCGGTGGAAGGAGTAGGAGTGACGTGTAGTAAATGCACATCACCTCCATTCCCATTCATTCAATTCCTTAGTACACGCCATCCAACTTCTCATTAACACATTCAATTAAACCATGCATCCATCACTTGTCAAGTGCGCCACCCACATCACATCTTACCATTTCCAACTATACAATAGTGCATATCAACCATATTTTCATATAACTCCATAAATCGGATAGCTATTAATTTGTTATCTAGGGTTACAATGATCATTCGAATTTCAATGTATGTAGCATAAGAGCATAGTTCAACTCTTCCTTTTGCATTTTGTTTAGGTTGCTTTCATTTCCTTTTAATTGCTCTTATGTATTGTTGCTAACATGTTTATTGTGCAGGTGTCACAGTAAGGAATCCATGGATAGATAACAATGATAACAATGGGTGACACAGGCCATCATAACATGAAATTAGAGCCTAGAGCAACAAAAACAACACATAACATGCCTTATCCATCACTAATAAAACCAATATTTCATCAACCATGTAGAACTCTGTAAGCAGTGTCGAACAACAACATAACATGAAATATGATCAGATCTAATTTCCCAATCTATAAGGGTGTCCCACCTACTAGTATTATATATCTTGTTTAGCTTATAATAATAGGCTTCAGCAATACTTTGCAAGCAAAACCTCGTTGCGATTTTAATCGTCAACACACCCTATGGTATGAAAGTTGGGCCAAGGATATGGATGAGGATTATTTTAAAAGCACAAGGCAGGAAGTGAAGAAGGATGAGCATGAAGGACAGGTGGGGGAGCATGCATCTAGCCATGTAGAGGATGTGTGCATAGAGGAAGAACAAACAACAACCTATGATACATCATTAGAGCTAACCAATGAGGCCAATGACACTAGTGTGTTAGATGGATATACCTTTAATGAATAATCAAAAGATGAGGATGCAACATACTATGATGACTATGAGGAAATGTTATGATCAACCGATGTTGAGGACCCATCATCTTTCACGGTGTATGATGCTTATGATGAGGGAGGTCCAAGCATGATAACACCTACACATGATGAGGTTTCAGTACCTTATCCTATTTATGACATATATGATTATGCAAACATGATTGTACCAGAGCTATGCATAGATGATAACAAAGGAGTTGATTTGGTGGACGAGAACAAATCAAGAGTCTTGTATGAGGAGGATAATCCATGTGAGGTCCATCATTGCACAATATCATCTAGTGAGTCAGTTGGTCCCTTGTATGACAACCCACACCATGTTGATGAAATAACATTGTGTGGTTTGGAGAACCGACTATTGGTCACATAGGAGAAAATTGTGTAGGGGTTGACAAGGTCAGACGATGCTCATAAGTTCATTGAAGATATTATGTGCAAAGCTTAGATGGAGGAGAGACAAAAGGGAGTTGCATATGGTATCACTAGTGCTCAATTATGCATCATCAAAGAAGCATTAGAGCAGACAAAATTTAATTGCTTGCAATAGTTCATGGATAAGGACCTTTCTCTTAAGTTCATTGAAGACAAGGAAAGGGAGATTAAGGAGCTTTGTTGCCAGCTTAGTTTGGCATGCTCTTCATCGTTGACAACAACAAAGACTTCATCATCTTTGGAAGTAGTGACACATGAGGGCGTGAGTGGCACTCATGTTTTGAGGGAGGAGCCTCTTGTGACGATTCTGCACAAGGAGAATTCAAAGTTTTAGGTGTTGGAGGAGAGGTTTGACGTAGAGGGTTTTGACCGTGCACATGTTCTGCATTGCAAGGATCATGAACCATTCCTTTTGGCTCAAGTCTTAGCTATAGAGGAGGTAGTTGAGAAAATTCCTTGTGGACCAGCCAACAAGGATGTATATGCACCAGTTGATTGGGGAATCAAGTATATGACATATGTGGATACATCACTCTGAGATCTAGGTTTAGTTGATATTAGTATAATGGCACATATATGATACATGGTGGTACATGATGATACAGTGGTATGCAATAGTATACAACAATATACAATGATGTACGGTGGTGTACATTGGGTATTTGGGACGTTTTCCCTGGGGAGACCTCTAGATAGGGACTTTAGTCATATCATTGAGTTTGGTTCACCTAGGATTGATGAGTGGATGGGCGAGATTCATGCAGAGGAATATTCCTCAGAGATTGATCTTCGATTGGGATATCACTAGAGCATGATACCCGTAGGATCACTCTTAGATGTTACCATGAATCCTTGGTCATACCATTGGGGTTGACCAATGCACTCGACACTTTCCAGTCTTGCAGGTAGTGGAAATGGAATATTTTTATTTTCTAATGCCAACGGTATATTCGGTAGGACATGGAGGGTTCACCTAAGTCAGACGAGTGAGGCACGTAGGATTATAGCCATGTCAGAGTTCTTTCATTTGGGTTATGTGGTCAGAGAACAATAGGATATCGAGATTGTATTTGATCCATATGGATGTCAGTGGCCTCCCACCTATTCAAAATGGCTCATTGTGGAATTTCCCAATTTGGCAGTTTTTTCCTAGTTTTCAGGTCCCTGACTTTCGGGGTCGTTTTAAGGCCCTAAACGATGTTTTTAGGGATCGCCAAAATCAAATTATAGCCTAAATTAGAGTTTGATGGCAACATGTGTAGTCCTCGAATAAACATTTCCAACAGGCTATCGTGCACCTAAAACAAATATCGAATGCAAAAGTTACGACCCCGAGAAGTTGATGTACTAGCTTACCCCAACGGGGCCCACATGACTTTTGGCGCTTCATCGCATAGGGTTAGGTTTTTGGATGTCCAGGGTTTTGGCATTCCTGTTTATTGTAAAAAGGATTGGAGAGCCTCATTATAACCATCTTCTTGTGAATGAGCACAACCGTCACATCTCTTCTCAGAGATAAGACGCCACCATTCTAGCAAGCTTGTTTTCCGCTGCATTTTACAGTTTCAACACATTTTCTTATTGAACAGAAACCCGTTTTATTGTATCTTTGTTATTCTTGTGTCTCTGTGTTAAGAATAATAACAATCTATATTCATTTTTGTTCTTCTCATAAAATACAGATCAATATTGGATCAATTCACAGAGATTTCAACTAACAGAGTGGTGAATGTCATTATCCACTACATAGGTCACACACATGTAGTCCTCGAGTCCACACGTAGGGAGAAGATTATGAGGGCTATGTGTGATTCACCTTCAACAGGGAATTTTGGGTACTCATATGAGTATGAGGCACCGCAGGTGACATGGATACTTTCCAAGGAGGTGTTTAGACTCCACAGATTACTTGAATACATTGACGGTGATCGAGATAACATATTTCCCAATGCAGTTTAGTAGGGGACGAACATATTAGCATGCACAAAGTTGATTCCTAGTACTTGGTTTCCACTGGATGATGGCATACCAGGGACATGGCTCATTTTAACTCCAATTATTACCAATATGGCACAACAACAACTAGCATATATTGGGAGTAGCAGACTTCCAATTTGGTGGCGGGGTCCAGGAATTCATCTGAGTGATAGATTGATTCAGGTGATGATGATGATCGACATAGCCATGACAATGAGTGGTCTACTTTATTTTTAGGATGTCAGTAGAGGGGAGGTTGAGGCTTACTCTATATGGAAGGACAAACTCGAGGTCAGTCATGGATTTGCAGACTTAGACTTCGCTGAGACACCTTTGCAGGGGAGGATTCAGGATGGTGGTTTCAGTCCCTTCAGGGAGATCAACTTGGAGTTCAAGGAGAGGAGGATACAGACTAGGAGGGTTGTTCTGACAGTGATGATCATAGTGGTGCAACGTCAACATGGTGGTACCTTTATGGGTTTGGGACCTTGGGATTGCATTGTTTGACAATTCAACTACTATTAGAGAGGATAGCACTGGTTTTGACTTTCTGAAGTTTACTTTTGGGAAGCTTCAGAGTGGTTACCTGGAGGAGTGGTCTTCCAAGGAGTTGACTGAGTTTAGGCAGCTTATGATTGCTTGTATTATCAAGAGCTGATCCAAAAAGGATCCAGAGAAGGCTAAGAACAACTCAGAACTCATAGAGGCAACTCAAGACACTCAAAATGGCTTCAACAAATAGAGAAAGGGAAAAAATTCAAAGGTCCCAAAACTCAGTGAAAATGACATGATCACAAAGAGCGCATTGCAAGATTTCTAACAACACAAACGGCTCATCAAACGGAGTTACAGATTGAAAGATATTCCCGGTCAAAGTTTGGTCAACCTAGCCCAGTCAACAGGGGATGAGTTAGCATCCATACGGATGACGTAAGAATCCGTACAATACATGTGGAAGGAGCAGTAAGGTTACACGTGGCATGCTGATGTCAGCATGGTGATGTGGAAGCACCAGAGGCTTCCATGTGTCACCCACTTTTGGCGTTTTTGGGCTGATCCGTGGACCAATCGGATCGTGCCACGTGGTAGTCCGTACAGTTTATACGATGACATGGCATGATGACTTGGAAGGGGGAAACATGGCCTAGTGATAGACCGCCATGTGGACCAATCAGAGGCTTCCACGTGGCAGGCGGGAAATGCTCAATGATAGTCCATGAGCAAAATTTAAAAAAAATATAGTTTGGCGGGTTCGCCAAATCTGGCGAACCATGCCAAACTTGGCCATAGTTAAATCGTTGGGATATGGATAGCGCCATCGCTAACTATAGTGAAACAAACCATATGATATAATTATATATTGTAACAATACAAAGCCCCAAAGGGGGAGGCCCCCGGGTTTGACCCCGAGACCTCCTCCCCCATATGCGCCTTAACAAATCTACCCAAACCAACAGGCCACAAGCCATACATTGTAACCAACGCTGAAAACAAATATTAAAAGGTGAATCCACCTAGCCAGAGGGGGGAGATGCGTGTATGGTATGACCACTTGGGCACAAAAATCGATGCAATCCAATCATTAATGCAAGTTGCAGAGTGGCACGAAAACCGAGAGAAATTTCTTCTTGGGCTTGAGAATGTTGGAGTCGGATTGAGGCATGAAGACAATAATTTTTGGGTAATTCGATGCCACGAATTCAGTGGAGCTGTCTCTTTTCTGATCTGACCATTATTTCTGCAGTTGGATTTCAGAATGAGGTATACTTATGTATTTTGCCAAATTCTTTTGCTGAGTTAATGAAAGAGCCTACCCATTTCAGAGCAGGACCTAGAGACATATTCCACCAGGGACGAACTCCGTTATCAAGTTTTTGTGTTCATATTTGATGCTTATGTCTCTTCATTTTTGAGGTTTTCCTTCTTTAATGGTGCACTTTAATTTATGCTCATTTAATGCAATTCTTTATAAGTCACTAGATGAGAAGATCCCGGATCATGTTGGTATCAGAGCAGTCGTCTTTGACTTGAATTGTTGAGTGTGAATGCTTACTAGGTCCAAGCATAAGCAGGGTGAAGGAACTCTTAATAATTTCAATCTTGAAGTTGGCTATGCATCTCGAAGGAAGAAAATGGTAGAAGAGGACAAGCGTGATGAACAAGAGAAAAACTTTCATATGGTCTTTTATCGCATGTGAGAAATGGTCAAACAAATGTATGGAGATTACGAGAAGAGGATGAAGAAGAAAGGGAAGAAAAAGGAAGCACATGAAGATGATGATGCTTCGGTAAACCAAGGGGCTGAAGGAGATCCTCCTGAGTCTCCGTCTTCACCTTCGAGTTCTAGTTCTTCTTCCTCTGAGCATTCTCATCATTCTCATCATTCTAGCCATAAAGCCTCTTTTAAGAAACCATTATTAAAGCTTGATGTAAAATTTGCTTTACATATGTTTAATGGAGATGCTAATCCTAAAAAGCTAGATAATTGGATCCGACAGGTTGAAGTATATTGTCGTGTTTAGCATATTGATGAAGAAGAAGTTAAAGTGCAACTGGCTTCTCTTCAGTTGGAAGGCACCGCTCTCATATGGTGGGAGAGAATGCTTCATGTTATGAGTAAGTGTGGTAATCTTCTTTCCCCATGGTCGGTATTTAAATCAGCGATAAGGAAACAATTTTATCCATTAGGGTATTTACATAAAGTAATGATGGAATGGCAAACTTTAAGGCAAAGTAAAGGTCAAACTGTACAAAGTTTCACAGAAGAATTTAGGAAGAAAGATCTTGCATTGAACATTCCTTTGGATTCTTATGAAACTTTAATGAAGTATATTGGCACACTTCACAGTTATATTCGTCATACTTTGCTCTTGTTTAACCCCACTAGTCTTGATGAAGTTTGTGTGAAATCCACTCACCTTGAGAACATGGGGAAGCATGTTCAAGAAGATACCATGAAGAAACCTTCCAATCTCCCACATAAAACTTTTAAGAAGTTTAAGAGGAGGGACAAGAAGACCACCACAGTGACAAGAGAAGGAGGAAATCCATCTTGCACTCATTGAAAGAAAAGCGGTCACGATGAAGAACACTGTTGGAAACTGCATCCAGAAAAGAAACTGAAACAATTCGGTGGAAAGGGGAAGACAAAAATCATTGCTACAGTGCAACAAGATCTTGGTTCCGATTCAGGAGATGAAAGAAAGATCACAGTGGTTGGAGTACAAGGTAAAGATTCCCTTCATGCTAGTTCAAGTTCCAATAATGAATCTCATGATGATGAACAAAAGATGAATGAATTATTTCACATAAGAGTTGTATCTAAACACACTAAGATAGATACATTATTTGATCTGGGTTTCCAAGTAAACTTAATATCTGAAGCACTTGTCAATAAGATGGGTCTTGAAACGAAACCACAACCGAAGCCTTATCCTCTTGGTTGGGTATGTGATAAAGAAAAACTTAATGTCACCAAACAATGTAGGGTCAGATTTTCTATAGATTCAAAGTTGATTGATGAAGTGGATTTGGATGTTGTACCACTTGATATATGTGGCATATTTTTGTGAAGTCCTTATCTTTATGATAGAAAATCAGTCTTATTTCGTCATGAGAACAAATACCACCTTACTAAAGGGGGAGTGGAATATATTGTTAGAGCTCACAACATGAGGGTAAATACAACACTTGTTAGTCTAGGGCAAATGAAAAGAATCATAAACACTAATAAGAGATATGTACTCATGGTTGTAAGAGAGAAAGATTTCGGAACATACGACGCTTTCCAAGGATGTGATCCATCTCATAAAAATAAGTGAATTGATATTGTTTCTAAGTATGATGATATTTTTTAGGAACCAAATGGATTACCTCCTAAGAGGGAAATCCAACATGAGATACATCTTCAGCAGGATTCTCCTCTTCCTAATGTGGGCATGTACATGATGTCAGTTGCTGAGATGACAGATATCAAGAAGCATGTACAAGGCTTATTGGATCAAGGGGTCATCAGGCCCAATTCATCATCTTGTGGTTCTCCGATCGTGATGGTGCCAAAGAAAGATGGCACGTGGCAAATGTGTGTCGATTACCGGGCCTTAAATAAAATCACGGTGAAAAATCAATACCCTCTTCCTCGTATAGATGATTTAATTGATCAATTGAAGAATGTTGTTTATTTCCCTAAGTTGGATTTGCGCAGTGGATATCATCAAATCATGGTCGCAGAACATGATGCATGGAAAACTGCCTTTAAAACCAAACATGGATTGTTTGAGTGGTTAGTTATGCTGTTTGGGCTTTGTAATGCTCCGACAACTTTCATGCGTGTGATGAATGATGTATTTAGGCCTTTCCTATATGACTTTGTGATTGTATATTTAGACGACATTCTTATTTTTGGCGGGACTTGGGATGAACATGTGAGGCATGTAAAGCAAGTATTAGATACTTTGCAAAGGGAAAAGCTATATGTAAAATTGTCCAAATGTGAATTTGGCAAGACTACACTTGTGTACTTAGGTCATATTGTAGGAGGAGGACAATTAAAAATTGATCCTTCCAAAATTAATGTAATTGTAAATTGGCCTGAGCCAAAAAGTGTAGCTAAAGTTCGAAGCTTCTTAGGTGCAGTCCAGTATTGAAGGAGGTTCATTTCCAACTTCTCCTATATAGCAGCTCGTTTGCATGCCTTAACCATTGTGAAGAACACTTTTTAGTGGGAAAGAAAGCCACAAAAATATTTCAACACTTTGAAGGAGAAGATCAATACCGCACCAGTATTAGCACTGTTGAATATTCAACAACCTTTTGAGATCAAGACAGATGCCAACAGATACGCCATGGGTGCAATATTGATGCAATATCCTAAGCCTATATGTTACCGCTCTGAAACTTTTAACCAAGCTGTTGTTAACTATCCAAGATATGATAAAGAGTTATATGCATTAGTCCAGAGCGTAAAGAAATGAAAGCACTACTTGTTAGGGAAGGAAACAATCATACATACAGATCACCAACCCTTACAATATCTCCAAGCACAGACCAAATTGCAACAATCTCGACACTACAGATGGATGGGTTTTCTACAACAATTTCATTTGGTAAACAACTACAAAAAGGGTACAAGTAACAAGGTAGTCGATATGCTTTCTAGACCTCCTATTGCTGCTTCTATTATTTTGAAGAACACTTCTTTATATCATGATAGCTATGTAGAACAATATGCCATCGATGAAGATTTTAAAGAAGTATATGAGAAGCTAACCATTGGTGCACAGGTAGAAAACTAGTATTTGCAGGGAAAACTACTCTACTATCAGGATCAAAGGTGATGAGTTGAGTATCAACAGGGTCGACTGCCCCCAAGGCGGAGAGTAATGACTTCCGTTGAGTAGGACAAGTTTCAAGGACTTCTAAAACTGACATGGCAGTAGGAGATTGTGCCAAGTCATCGACCAGACTATAACTGTGTGCCGCCCTAGCCTGAGGGTTGTTGACATTCCAGTGTAATGGGATGCGAGGAGTACGAAGGGGTAACTCAGTATTAGGGCATGGAAGCATCAAAGGTGGTCCACTTGTGACTAGGGTTACTTCCGAGGTAGTGGGGGTAGAGTTGGGGGGTGCGCTATATTGATGATTGCGCATTTGTAGAAGAACTTCTTCCTCGCTAGTGAGGAGGATAGTGTGGTCTGCAGGAGTGCCCGGGTTTGGATACTGTCCCATCTGTGGTGAGGCAGGATACCTCCCCTGTTGGGTGTTCATCACCCCTTGGTGTGGAATGGGGTTTTGCAACATGATTGGTGGTGGTTGTTGCACATATTGTTGAGGGGCCTGCGGCGGGGCAAGCGGTGCTGGGGGACATGGTCCATTTCCAGATTCTTTCATCCATTTAAAGTCCGTGATTTGAGGGAAATGCTGAGTATAATGGCCATACTCACCGAAAAGGGCACAAGGGAAGTTTGTCCGAAGATTGTTGTTATTATTCCCTTGGCGTTTGTTGTTATTGCCCCCTTGGGGGTTCTGGTTCCCCTGATTTTGGTTGCCCCTGGTAGGTTGGTTCTGTTGGGGGTGATTCCCTCCTAGTCCTGGATTATTATTGTTTCAGTTTTTTCCTTTCTTTTTGGCATTATTTGACTGATGGGTCATATTTTCCATATTCAGTTGTTCAAAATTTTGATATTGTTGAACGAGAGAGGGCCGAACAAAGTTAACCCCAACGTGTGGGTGTCCTTGTGGTGGAGCCATGGGTTGTGGAGGGCTAGGAAATGGAAAGTACGGATTATTTGGCAACAACAGTCTGTAGGGTATATAGGAAGGTGTAGCACTTTCACTAGTGCTTAGGGTGTAAGCTGAGGTAGAGGGGGTACCAGAACTTGGTTGGACAACTGGGCGTATTGTGGGTGCTGGCGGTGGTCCACTTATGGGTGGAGGAATGACAACCGGGTATGGTTGTTGATAAGGGGGAGGAGGATAATAAGGAGGTCCTCCATATACTGATAGATATTGAGGTGTTCCATACATAAGTGGTTGTTGGAGGTGTGGATTGTGGTGTGTTGTGGTACCAATCAATCCATCCACTAAGTGAGACATCCCAGGTTTGTCCTGGTCGAATGGCATGGGTCTCGGGGCGTCAGGTAGTACCATATATAAGTATCCTGACTATGAATAAATGAGTTCAAACTGTTGATTCTTCCCGCTGCCTTCTTCTTCAGATTGGGGGAAGGTGGCGGCCACATCCTTGGAAAGGAGGGAAACAAGTGATTTGAGAAACCAATTGAGGCATTGTTGCTTGGTGGCTTCAACTTTGCATAGCCTATGTTGTCGACGCCATTCATGAATGTGGTCAGCGATGTGTGTGGTGGAGGTTTGTTTAAACTTTGAGAGAAGTTCGAGACCATTGTCATGACGGATTGGTAGTTGAAAGAAGGTAAAAAATGCTTTGGCCAAAGATTCAAAGGTCACATGGGACCCAGATTTTTATTCTACATACCACTTGGTTGATGGGCTAGTGAGTGTGCATTGAAATAACCTCAATCAGATGGAGTTGTCTATTATGCTATTTGAAGAGCACCATAAGTGGAAGGTCATGATATGGTTGGCTAGGTTGTCTCCCGCTTTTCCTTCAAACTTGGGGATGTCTAAAGGGAGTTTGGTAGGCATTGTAGGCCATGTGGGGTCGTGCAATATAGGATCATTGGTGAGTTTAGTTAGATCCAATATGTTGAGGGAAGCCAAGTAGGGAATCTATGGTGGAGGGGGAGGATTAGTTCCAGCCATGGTGTGAGTGTTTTGTGTACCTGACCCTTGAGGGGGGTTAGGTGGGATTGTACTTCCTCCTTGGGAAGAAGTGTGCCCCCCGCTTCCTTGTAAAGGGAAGCGAGTGGACGATTGACCTTGGGAAGTGGACCCAAGTAAAGTGGAACCAAGCAAAGCAGATCCCAAGACGGTAGCACTCACAGGGGTGTGAGAAGGTGGAGCCGATGAGTTGGCAAGACTAGGAACTCCCCCTAGAATGGGAGGGAGATTTAGCAAGCGTCTGAAATGACGAGGATTATGTGGGTCCCCTATGATGTTCGACTAGCAAAGTGGGTGTGTACAAATGGTGATGAGAGCAATAAATGAACAAGAGTCTTTGTTATAATTTTTGGACCTTCACAATATATCTCACAATCGCATGTAATCACAAGAGCATCATACATAAATCAATTGATAAAGAAGCACACATGTGGGTAGGTAGATTTTGTCTGCGTGGGAGAACAAAGAAAACAATTGCTCGTGTCCTAAAATATGTAACATCCTTCCTCTCAAAATAGCATTGGACCTTCCAATAGCACTCAACAGTGGGGTCTGAAGCCACCGGAAGAGGAACTAGTGAAGGATGAAGTAATTAGTTATAATGAGGGGTAGAGGGGGTATATCCCGAAAGAGTTGGCGATATTTCCCAATAACCACACAAAATCTAATCAAGGTGCAATTGCAGCCCACAATTGCCACTTGGGTAGATGTCCTAAAATTTGGTCACTATGTACGTCGGTCAAAGTGCGACATTTAGATTTTCAGCCTAAGAAATGGGTCATGGGATGGATCCTATCCAAGAGGTGGGTGCCTCAAGGGGGTGTTAGAACCCTATATAATAGGGGATCAATGTTCTGAATAATATTTATGTTTTCCAGGCACACGTGTTCGCTCACGATGCTTGGTGAAGGCAGCGAAAAGCGCACGATACTGACCAAGCATAAGGTGATTGCTTGCGCTCAAGCTTCCAAGCGAGTTCCGGTGTAAAAAATCGTGAAGTGTTTCGAAATGCCAAAATTTGACTTTGGGGGTAAAGGAAAGGTTGGTTTATGAGCCAAGTGTTTGGTTTTATTTATAAATTTCTTGGTCTTTAAAGCAAAATTTGGCCCCTCGGCCTTGATACAGGGAATTTGGTTAAATTATAAATTCTTTGAAAGAAAAAAAATAATAGTTTATGCAAAAGTTATACTGGCCGAGGCCTTTTCTCCAAACGCACTCAACACCAAGAGTTAGCACCAAACCAACAGCAAACACACAAGCGCGCGCAACGCCAACACCAAACCCCAAAGCCCAACCATCGGGCTCATTTCATCGATACAGTATGTGAACGCTGGTTTATTTAAACGCTAAATGTTGAGTCTGCCACATGCATGTGGGATATCACACGCAGAGAATCAAAAAATATATAAAACTCAACTTTGAAACCCTACGCCAGTTGTTGAAATGGTTTAGAGGTGTCCAACGCAAGGAGCACGCGTGCATGGAAAGTTATGAGGTGTCAAGGGATACCATCAGGCCACATCCGGTTTAGCTTTGGAATCGTTAAGTCCCCATGCGCAGACAGTTAAGGATTTTTGTGGTCCTTGCACAGATCAGGCTGTTGCTGTTTCGCAATCTCAGGGCACCCTCGTAAACAACACCTTTTATATCCAGGCGAGTAGTTCCATGTATCACAACGGTCGGATGGTTCATTTGATGCTGACTACTTGCTGATGTTTAGAGTGGGAGACACTGATACAGTCCTGCGAGGTGTAGTTTTGATCCAGAAATATCAGTGCCTATTTCTAATGCAAACGACATTGCACCAAATGTCAATCTGACAAGGAGAGATGAGAACATTCTTCTATCCCCTGAACTTCATCCAGCTATGAAAAATACCGTGGCCATGCCATCAACTCCCATTCCTTATTGCCAACTATGGCGCCTGTTATGAATAGTCAGGGAACAACATCAATGTCTATACCAGAATCAAACTACACGACCAGTGCAGGATGGTTCAAATCAAACAAAGGTTGTTTTGGGACAACCGAACGGGAGCCCTCTCTTGAAAGTTTCCTGTATTTCATTAACTTGTGCATTAACACGTTTCTTGCAGGTATGCACATTTTCAGGCTTTAATCTTTTGTACGATGCTGTCAATGGTGGAGGGTTTTCCAAGGAGAGAGGGTGATGCTACCTGCCCATTCTATATGATAACTGGAACGTGCAAGTATGATGCAACTTGCAAGTTTGATCACCCCCCTCCAGCTGAAGCTGTAGCCAAAGCTGTCGCAATAGCTGTAACCACTGAAGATAATTTAGAAGAGGAAGATAAGATGGGTTCAGGGAATATTGTTGGAGCCAAAGCTACAGATGAAAATCTCAAAGTTTGATGAATATTGCAGAAATTGAATGAAGGGTTTTTCTGTTTGAAGCAGACAACAAGAAAGTAGATCTATTCGGGGCTTGTAAAGTTTGCTATAAAGCTGCTATTTGGGGAGTTATCTGAACATGGCAAAGTTTCTGTTTGTTCCAAATAGAGCATGTGGAGAAGGCAGTAACCTTACAGGTGCTAGTAGAGCCATCATCCTTGACATTCCATGGAATCCTTCTATTACTCGCCAGGCAATAAGTAGAGCTTTCAGAATAGGATAGAAGGAGAAAGTGTTTGCCTATCGCCTAGTAGCTGCAAATGCATTAGAAGAAGAAATTCACAGAGCTTCATTAGATAAGGAGGTTTTGTCAAAGATGATTTTTGATGGAAGTGACCCGTATGGGAACTTAAGGTCACTCATGTGTGAGGTAGGAGGAAATGAAAGTGAAGACTCCTTTTTCGACAGTAAGGTGTTAAAGGAAAATGTTAAGGCCCTGTACAAATTGAACTCAGTCTAACCTGTTCAATAGGAACAATGATCTATTAAAAATGAGGCCTCTACCATTTTTCGTTTGCATGTTTATTGTGGCAGATTCTCAGAAGATGGCCCCAGATCCTTGATTGAAGATATAGCACAAGCCTGCAACATTCACA
>ML792072.1:57454-98796 GCA_009831015.1 Picea engelmannii
GTAGCCGCGTTGGCTGGGGCCGTGGATGTTTCCCCGTAGGGGTTTTACCACGTGAAAACATCGGTGTGTTGATCTTTGATCTGGTTATGTGAGTGGTTACTGAAGGTGTTCGTCCTCTGTTGGAATACCTGTGTTCTCGAACAAGGGGGTCCCGCAAGGCCTCTCCTGTTGTTCAGCTTCATCCCGCAAGGCCTCGCCTATTGTCCAGCTTCGTCCCACAAGGACCTTTGCAATCTAAAGTTGTAGAGTTGTTTAAGTACATGCGACCGAATTGTTGCAGTAGGTGTTTGAGGAGCAGATGGATACCACATCAACGAGGGTTAGACATTCTAGAGGAGGACAGATCATCTCTTGAGGAGACTATGGCATTATTCTAGGTTTTGGCTTGAGTTTGTAGTGTTTATTGTTGAAGCTATTGTAGCAACCATTAGAGATCTATTATTGCTATGTACTAGATTCCATTCATAATAAAATGTCAGTGTTGTCTCTTCTATTCTATGTGTATTTGCAATATGTTTGACAAAATGGTTACTAGTGGAACACATGCAAATTGTTTGTAGAAATTTATCAATAAACTTGTAGAATAAGAAAACATATGAATGCGAAGTATTTGACACAATCCCACAAAGAGAACAACACCATTGGAAATCAAATATAGTATCCTAGCCTATTAAGCATTGAGGATATTACAAAAAACAGGGAAATAGGAAGCTTGTTAGAGAATATGAAAACTAATATTTTGCATTCATTGGCTATGCAAATGGATACAATGCAAATAAAGAGGAAGAAAGAAGAAGCAAAAAAATCTCTAGTTGTTTTTTGTCCTTGATGTACAAAAACAACATACTAGGAATGAATGTCAAGTCAATATTGTGTAAATATGTGGAATTTGTGAAGAGAAGAATAAAACTAACAAATGTCCTTCCTTACTAGATATCAAGGCCTTACCAAGGAGTTGAGGAGAATACAAAGCGTTTGTATTTCATCAATTAGAAAATGCAACAAATAGCTCAACCATTTCAATCAAGTATGCCTTATTCCCATCCTCAATATTTTGTTGGATATAATGCACAAATACATGCTCAACTCTAGTATCCTCCCAATCAACCTAGTTGGTCAATGAAAAATCAATAATTGTAGTACTAAAACCATCCTCAAATATTCCAATCTCATATTTTATAATTTTCATCTAAGCCTCAAATGAAAAACAAACAATTGTCTAATCCTCCATAGGGATGGAGGTGTCAAATCAGAAGCAACTAGCATTGCTCCCACCTCCACCTCAACAAACCATTGATCAAACTAAAAATAACCAAAAAAATTCCAAAACAACCTCAACTACTTTCCCAACTAGCAGCCAATCCAAATAATTGGTAAGTCCAACAAGAATATAATAATTAGATGAACGCCTACCAAACTTACTTTATGGATATTCAAGAAATCAATACGAGGTTAGGGAAATTACATACATCCCCTCTTCTCATTACATAACACATAGAGGATCTCTGAGGAGAAGGAGACTCCACCACCACCACAACAATGTATCCCTGAATGAACACCTCATTTTCTTGAAAGACTAAAATCTAGGAAATTTTACTCAAGCTCGAAAAATGACCTTGTAGGTGAACTCAAGAACTTATGTGTCAAAATTACTCTCCTTTAGACTACTAAAGATGTTCCTATCTACAAATAATTTATTAAATAAGAATGGATTAAGAGACCAAGAAGAAAAATAAAGGACCCTCTTACAATTAATGTGATAGTTCAACTTGCATATCCAATGTTTTTTTTTGTAAATAAAAGTTCAGGACCTTGTATTAATAATGATCAAAAACTATACAATGACAGGTGTTGGCCACCTGTTCTGCCACAAGAGGGAAACCAGAACTAGTGGCTACAAGCTGTTCAAAAATTGACATGTGTTTTTGTGCTCTAGCCTTACTGGAACTAGAGTGCTTATGCCAAAAGTTACAGTTTGTCTGCGAAATAAAAAATATGCAGACTAAGTTTTGCAATCTTTCGCTAATTTTTCTAAGGCTGGCTATGTATAGAGCCGCCATGATTATATCTATACAGACTTGGTGGGAAAAAATTGCTAAAAAATCTATCCTATTGTCGTGGCCTATTGGACCACCGACTCTACAACTAGAAAGATAAAAAAAACCAGAACCTGGGGGCTTCAGTCCATTGCTGGGGGTAGCTGTCCATGAATAGTGTATGCTGGGGTGAACCACTGGCTGCACATCAGACATCTTGTTGGCATGTTTTACATGAAGCCTGTGCTTTTCATTGATGGTAAGAACAACAACGACTCTGGCAAACAAGAAAAGCACAAGCTTAGGAGGAGAAGCGAACAATATGCAAAGATCGAAGCTCAGAAGGGAAAGTGCAGTAAAGAAACATGATCCGGATCAAAATCCTTGATCGTGGATTTGATTCGAGAGTCTTCATGACCTTCATATCAAATTAAGCGAGGGATAGGATAAACAGGGAGCAAAGTTTGAGATTTGAAATTCCTGAAGTCCGAAGAGTCGGAGTAAATTTCAGTCGTTAGATCATTCTAAAGTGGAAGGACATGATAAGTTAGAAGAAGGGTGTGCTAATCTCAACGACTGATAATCGGGCACTCATATCTATGGTCGACAGAGCATATCGGACCCCCTCCCGAACTTTCTTCCTTTAACTGTGGGAGGGGGGGTCCGAGTTGGTGGTATTTCCCATGTGGGACCCTCTTACATGTCACCTTCCTATCAACTCAGACACCCCTCACTCATTACCACTTACGACCTAACCCCCCCTCCGAGTAAACTACCAAACCACTCATACATACCACCTCCATGCTCCAAAGTCACACTCCACTACCCGCTACATGTCACACTCCACTACCGCGCTCTGCCTCCACACTCCACTACACTGCCTACACGTCTCACCCACGTTAGAAGACCACCTCAACAAGGACATGTGGTAGACCACGTTAGAAAGGACATGTGGAAGACCACGTCGGCAAGTACACATGACATAATCAGATGATGACAAGTGTCAAGAGGAAATTGGCTCGTTCCATTTCAACAAGTGACATAAGCAAGCTATGTCACTCCGTGAGCTTTACTGCGGGAGTTTCATCACCAACAAATGTCAAAAGCCTCGAAGTCCTGAAGGACGAAGGTCCGAAGTCACTCTTAGCCATCCGATCTAAAGATCACTTCAAGTGCATTCTCAACCATTGATCTAGTTCAATGGAAGGATAGTGTAAGTGGAAGTGTTAACCGACAGCAAGCAGTCTCCACCGCCTATGACTTATTCAACAAGTGACCACTCCGGAGGAGAATGAAGCAACGATTAGCCTAAAGTCTCGAAGTCTCGAACAACGAAGACCCGAAGAAGACCCTGGTCATTGATCATGCAGGAGGGTACGTGTCAATAGATCGTTGATTCCAGGTGAAAGCGTTCATAGAAAAGCAAAGCCCCGAAGACTCGAAAAGGTTGAAGTCCCGAAGCAGAGGATAGTCGTTGGATTAAGGAGGACATATGTCAGCAGATCTTCCATTTCAGAAGATATCCAGTCAGAATAAATGAGAAGTTGAGATTCAAAATCTCTGAAGTCTAGAGACCCGAAGGAGATCTCGACCATTGATCTAAGAGGGACACACATCAGTGGATTGTCAACTCTGGAAGATTGACGTACAAAGGAAAGAAAGGTTTGAGATTTGAAACTCCTGAAGCCCAGATCACAATATAAATCATAGCCGTTGATTTAGGAAGGTTAGATCTAATCCACAGATCATGAAAGAACAAATCTAAACTATCCGTTCAGGAGCACCATTAAGATCGTGAGATTGATAGCCTCGTCGCATTACGGGGATTGAAGATGCACGAACTTTAAAAATATGAAGGCGGGCCGCAATCGAAACCATGGTTTTGGAAAAAGGACACGTGGAGGCTCGAGGTAAATTGCGGGGCAAAAAGTAGTTTGATACAAACCACGTTTGGACAAACCTGCAATCTCGTGGTCACATGAGATCATCGCCTAATTCCATATCGAGAAACGGAGCTAGCGCTCACTAGACCGAGATTGGGAAGCACCTTTTGAATAGGCATTTGGTCACCACCGGTGGTCACGTGAAGGAAGGGGCTTAGAAGCCAAAGAAGCCAAAAATGACTAACTGTAACTACAAGAAGAGACAAAGAGTTGCCTCTGCCAGAGAAGCCAAAGAATCTCAGGATAACACTCGCTAATGATGAATGGATTTAGAATAACTACCAGAGAAGATGAAGAGTTTGAATGATGATCAGGTAGAGAACTCGACGTGGGTAGGACATGCAAAAGAGAGAAGAGTGGCAGTACCTGAAGTCGAGATCAGAGGCACAATGTATAGGATGCAAAGGCAACATGGAGCATAAAAGGCTGGAGACAAGCTGGACAGAGGAGTGTGGTGCGTAGGAAGAAAAAGAGCAGAGCATAGAAGCAGAAAGCAACAGAAGCAGAATAGAGTATATCAGCCGAAGAAGGCAGAAGAGACATGGATTTGTAATACACCATATCAGATACATAACAAGTAAGTACAATTTTTTATATCTCAGGGTGGTAGGGTGGTGCTAGGGAGGATTGTTGCCCTCAGAGTTTCAAGTGGGTGCTTGAACACAGGGAGTTGTAGCTCCATTTGGTTGCAGCCAGAAAAACCAGGGTGGCAGGGTAGTGCAAGGGAGAACCATTGTTCTCTGTTATATAGGTTGGTGCCTGTGTTACTGAAGTTGGTGCTTCCATCCAGTTAGTGCTGGAACACTCAGGGAGTTGGTGCTTCCTTCTAGTGGGTGCTAGAGAAATCAGAGGGTTGGTGCTCTCTACAAGTTGTAGCTTGTTAAAGAAGAGGTTGTAGCTTCATTTTGAGTTGGTGCTCAAAGATAGATGATGTAGAGAACATAAAAAACTTCCTATCATTCTAAGAAGAAGAGGTTTTCTTCCTTTATGGGTTTCCTCATGAATATCTGCCTCTGTGTATATCATATGTGTGATTGATGTTTATTATTTATGTTGTTCATGACTTGCATAATCTTGATGATCACTTGGAGAACATTAATGATATTTCAATAGGCACAAAATTGTCTAAGCACAATAACAACTGATTCACACCCCCCCCTCCCCTCTTAGTTGTCTTAGTATTTCCAACAATTGGTATCAGAGCGGGTTCCTTTTAGCTAAAGGTAGATCAGTAAGCTTAAACATGACAAGTCATGAAGGAACTTCAACCAATAAGCCTCCTCTGTTTGATGGAACACATTTTTCTTTCTGGAAGGTTAGAATGAGAACATACATTATGGCCTTAGGTGTTGATGTTTGGGATGTTGTAGAGACTGGATATATCAAACCTGTTGTGCTAGCTTCCAAAGAAGATAAGTTAGAATTTAGCTTCAATGCAAAGATAATGAATGCTATCTTGAGTGGGCTTGCTGAAGCTGAATTTTTAAAGGTAATGCATATTGATTATGCCAAAGGGATGTGGGATAAACTCATTAGCAGTTATGAAGGAAATGACAAAGTAAAAGATGCCAAACTTCAAACATATAGATTGAAATTTGAAAAACTAAAGATGAATGAGGATGAAACAGTTAATAAATATTTCTTAAGAGTTGAGGAGCTTGTGAATGCCATGAAGGGTCTTGGTGAGAAGATTGAAGACACATTTTTAGTTCAGAAGATTTTAAGATCTCTATCTAATAGATTTAATCCAAAAGTTTCTGCAATAGAAGAACTGAATGATCTTAAGATCTTGTCTATTGATCAACTTCTAGGAACTCTGACTGCTTATGAAATGAGGATAGGTAAAGATAAACCCACCTCTAGAGAAGCATCATTTAAAGTAGATAAGAATGAGGATTCTAAGCCTGATGAAATTGAAGAAAAATTTGTGAGAAGACTAAAGAAAGGATCAGGCAAGTACCAAGGAAGTTTCCCTTCAAATGTTTTATCTGTGGAAAGATAGGTCACTTTGCATCTAAGTGTCCACAAAAGAAGAAGGACCAGAACTCTAAAGGTGAAGAGAAGTAAAAATCCAGGAGATTTGGTAAAAAGAAAAGTTTATGTGTAAACAATGATGACTCTTCAGGAGACACATATAGTGATTCTTCTTGTGAAGATAAGGTTAATGAATTTATGCTTATATACAAAGAGGATTATGATAATAAAATCACAGGAAGTGATGTTAATGATGAAGAAGCTATGGTTGACTTGGAAGGAGAACTGATCAGTGCCTTAGAAGAAATTGCTAGACTCAGATTTACGAAGAAAAAGCAAAAACAATTGCTAATATAGTTCGAGAGAGACAATAAAAAACCTGATGAAGAATTTTCCTTGCTAAAAGTGGAATTAGAAGAGGCAAAGAAAGTAGAGGAAATTCTCAAACAACAGTTATTAGAGAAGTAGGCAAGATGTGAAGCCTTGGAAGAAGAGGTAGTAAAAACCAGAAAATAGATGGAGAAGTTTAAAGCATTGTATCTCCAAAATCTTCGAGGCATTAAAGCCTCAACAGAACTAAACGTCATTCTGAGCAAACAAAGATCTCCTTTGTTGAAGACTGGTTTAGGCTATGTAAGTGGCTAAAGTAGCAAACAACCAGAAAGCAAATAGCCCGTAAAGATGATCAAGTTCCAAGTCAGCAGACAATCAGACCATGTGAATACTCTGCCACCAACAACTAATAAAGACAGGATAATCCCTGATAAAAAACAAATATATTAGAAGATGGAGCAACAAATGCCAAGAAGAAGGCCATCCTTCAAGTACCAAAATTTCTTCCATGGTTATTGTTTTTACTGCTCTAATTTTGGTCATAAGATTACAAATTATCAAATTAAGTTTAGAGACATGCAACTGAGGAGATCAAGAAAAAAACAATCTTTGCAACATAGAACTAAACAACCAATGAGTAGACAAAGTTGCACCAATCACTTTGACCTATTGAACAATGAGTTTGAATGCTATAACTGTCATAACTTTGGCCACAAAGCTGCAAACTACCATATGAATAATTACAAAGCAGATCCAAGGATAAAACCCCTAGCTAGAAATGTCAGCACATGGAAAAATAAAGATAGTGAAAAATGTGGTCTAGTACTTTCAACTCAAAAACAAAAGGACCCCTGGTATATAGACAGTGGATGTTCCAAGCACATGACTGGAGACAAGGATAAGTTTCTGTCTATAAGTAAAAACAAAACAAGAAATGTGACCTTTGGAATTGATGAACCAGGTAAAATCGAGGGTAAAGGGATGGTGAGTTTGAGTACTGGGAAAGGAAAAGCCCAGGATGTTCTGCTTGTAGATGGGCTAAAACATAATTTTCTTAGTGTAAGTCAAATGTGTGACAGAGGATGTGAAGTGGTCTTCACTTCCAAAGATTTTACGATAAAGTCTGTAAACTCAGGACAAGTGGTGGCTAAATGCATAAGGACAGGTAATAATGTATATGTGTTGAAAGAAGATAGAGAAGAGTGTCATCTAAAGAAAACATAATGAAATCTGGTTATGGCATAGGAGACTTGGACATCTAAACTTTGACCACTTAATCAAGCTCAGAAATCTTGAGGCAGTAAAAGATCTTCCAAGAATATCAAAGCCACAAGATTCTGCGTGTAAACCCTGCCAAGCAGGAAAGCTAACCAAGACACAATTTAAATCCAAGAGCTCTACTTAAATAGAGAAACCACTCCAATTAGTTCATATGGATTTGTGTGGACCATCAAGACATGAAGGCACAAGAAAGGAAAATTACTTCATGCTAATCATTGATGATTACTCCAGACTCACTTGGGTTGCTTTTCTCAAAGAAAAAGCTGAAGCATTTGAGAAATTTAAAATACTTAAGGCTTTAACTGAGAATCAAACAGGCAACAGGTTAATGGCGGTAATATCAGATAGAGGAGGAGAATTTATGTCAAGTGATTTAAAGGAATTATGTGATAAGCATGGGATCAAGAGAGAATACACAATCCCAGGAAATCCACAACAAAATGGAGTAGTTGAGAGGCAAAATAGAATAGTTCAGCAAATGGCCAGGTCAATGATGAATGAGAAGAACATTCGTCAAACCTACTGGGTAGAAGCAATACACACAACATTCCATATTCTTAACAAAGCCCACCTCAGACCACACAGTGACAAGACACCTTATGAACTGTGGTATGGAAGACCTAGTTCAATCAAACACTTCAAAGTCTTTGGGAGTAAGTGCTACATAAAGAATAATAATGAAAACCTTGGCAAATATGATGACAGGGCTGATGAAGGTATCTTCTTAGGGTATGCTACAAACAATAAAGGATACATATGCTATAATAAGAGGCTGCATAAATTGGTTGATTGTATTGACATAAAAGTTGATGAAGAAATCCCCGTTTGAGATGTAAGCAATGTTAAATCAACAACATAGGATATAGTTGAAATTGAAGATGAATAGGTCCAAGAATAAAAAGGAGAAGACTCTGAGTCCGATGAAGATACAAATACTGAGGCAGACTCAAATCTTCAGACATCATCAAATTCTTCCTCCAGAATTACTCAAAAGAATCATCCTGCAAGTCAGATAATTGGTCAAAAAGACAAAGGTGTACAAACTAGGAGAAGGATAATCAAAGACATCGAGAAATCACATATAGCCCTCATATCCATGGTGGAACCCAAGACTTTTAATGAAGTAAGTAAATATGTAAATTGGTTTAAATCAATAAATGAGGAACTAGATTAGATTGAGAAGAACAATACTTGGGCGCTTGTTCCTAGACCTGCAGATAAGAATGTAATTGCTCCAAATGGGTGTTTAAGAATAAAATGAATGAGCAAGGAAATATTGTAAGAAATAAGGCTAGATTGGTCTGCAAAGGGCATGCTCAAATAGAAGGACTAGATTTTGATGAAACATTTGCGCCCGTAGCAAGATTAGAGGCTATTAGAATGTTTCTTGCCTATTCTTGTCATAAGAAGTTTAAAGTCTATCAAATGGATATCAATTTAGCTATTCTAAATGGAGATCTAAAAGAATACGTCTATATGGAACAACCAAAAGGTTTCCAACTATTAGATAACCCTGACTTTGTTTGCAAGATAAAGAAAGCCTTATATGGGTTGAAACAAGCTCCTCGTGCCTGGTACTATAGACTGGATAAGTATCTTCAAGACAAAGGGTTCAAGAGAGGAACAATTGACAACAATCTATATATCAAAACAGAGGATAATGATTTGTTCATTGTGTTGGTCTATGTAGATGACATCATCTTCATAAGTAATAATGCTTCATTGGTGCAATGGTTTGCTTCTACCATGCAGTCTGAATTTGAAATGTCTATGATAGGGGAACTGCCATTTTTTCTTGATTTTCAAATTACTCAGAGGCCTGAAGGAATATTTGTTTCTCAGGAGAAATATATAAGAGAAATATTGAAAAGGTTTCAAATGGAAGATTCTACACCTGTGAGCACACCTATGGTCACTGGATGCAAGCTAAGCAAGGATGATGACTCACTTGATGTTGATCAGAGTTCATATAGGTCTATGATAGGCAACATGTTGTACATCACAACATATCGTCCATAAATAATGCATGATGTTGGAATGGTAGGAAGGTATCAATCTACACCTAAACAAAGTCATTTGATAGATGTCAAAAGAATATTCAAATATTTGAAAGGAACGATGAACTATGGCCTATGGTATCCTATGAATCAAAATTTTCAATTATCAGTCTATTCAGATGCTGATTGGGCTATCTTCATGGATGAAAGGAAAAACACGAGTGGAGGTGCATTCTTCTTAGGATATTCTCTTGTAGCATGGTTGAGAAAGAAGCAAGGTTCCATTTCCTTATCAACTATAGAAGCTGAATACATTGCAACTGCCACTTGTTGTACCCAGGTATTGTGGATGATTCCGACACTTGCAGACTTGGAGGTAAAATATACTGCATCGATCCCAATTCATTGTGATAATACTAGTGCAATTAGTGTGTCAAAGAATCCTGTATTTCACTCCAAGACCAAACATATACCCATCAAGTATCACTTCTTGAGGGAACAGGTGACCAACACTGTTGTTTCTTTACATTATATTCCATCCAAAGATCAGATTGCTGATATCTTCACTAAACCGCTTGCAAAATCTCAGTTTGAGTATCTACGCCAGAAGTTGGGCGTGACCCTGTTAGCAAGCTAAGAGAGTCCATCCCGTCAGGGGGAATATGTGTTGGTTGAATATCTGATACCTCTAAAAATTACTACAACAACTCAGGGGGAGCATGTTTTCTTTGACATTGATGTCAAAGGGGGAGAAAAGGTGTGGTCTGGATCCTATAGTTGGAGGTCTAAGCATAAAAATGCAGCCTTTTAGGGTTGCCATCAATGCCAAAGGGGGAGATTGTTGGCATGTTTTACAGGAAGCATGTGTTTTTCATTGATGTAAAGAACAACCATGACGATGGAAAACAAGAAAAGCATAAGCTTAGGAGGAGAAGCGAACAATATGCAAAGATTGAAGCTTGGAAGGGAAAGCGCAATACAAAAATGTGATCCAAATCAAAATCCTTGATCGTGGATCTGCTTCGAGAGTCTTCACGATCATTGGATCAAATTAAGTGAAGGATATGATAAACATGGAGCAAAGTTTGAGATTTGAAATCCCTGAAGTCTGGAGAGCTAGAGAGCCAGAGTAAATTTCAGCCGTCAGATCTTTCTAAAGTGGAAGGATAGGATAAGTTACAAGAAGGGCACGCTAATCTCAACGACCGATAATCAGGCACTCAGATCTACGATCGACATGGCATATCGGACCCCCCTGACCTTTCTGCCTTTAACCGTGGGGGGAGGGGGGGGGTTTGAGTTGGTGGTATTTCCCATGTGAGACCCTCATTCATGTCACCTTCCTATCAACTTAGACCCCCCTCGCTCATTACCACTTACTGCCTAACCCCCCCTCCAAGTAAACCACCAAACCACTCATACATACCACCTCTGTGCTCCGACGTCACACTCCACTACCCGATACACGTCACACTCCACTACCACGCTCTTCCTCCACACTCCACTACACTGCCTACATGTTTCACCCACGTCAGCAGACCACCTCAGTAAGGGCATGTGGTAGACCACGTCATCAAGGACATGTGGAAGACCATGTCAGCAAGTACACATGACATAATTAGATGATGATAAGTGTCAAGAGGAAATTGGCTTGTGCCATGTCAATAAGTGACATAAGCAAGCTATGTCACTCGGAGAGATTCACTTCGGGAGTTTCATCACCAACAAATATCAAAAGTCTTGAAGTCCTGAAGGACGAATGTCCGAAGTCGCTCTCATCCGTCCGATCTGAAGATCACTTCTGGTGCATTCTCAACCGTTGATCTAGTTCAGTGGAAGGACAGTGTAAGTGGAAGTGTTAAATGAGAGAAAGTGGTATCCACCGCCTATGACTTATTCAACATGTGACCACTCCGGAGGAGAATGAAGCAGCGATTAGCCTAAAGTCTCGAAGTCCCGAACACTGAAGACTCGAAGAAGACCCTTGCCGTTGATCGTGCAGGAGGGTACGTGTCAATAGATCATTGACTCCGGGTGAAAGCGTTCATAGAAAAGAGAAGCGCCAAAGAGTCGAAAAGGCTGAAGTCCCGGAGCAGAGGATAACTATTGGATTAAGGAGGACATATGTCAGCCATTTAAGAAGATATCCAGTCAGAAGAAACGTGAAGTTGAGATTCAAAATCTTCAAATTCCGGAGACCCAAAGGAGATCTCGACCATTGATCTGAGAGGGACACACATCAGTGGATTGTCAACTCTGGAAGATTGACATATAAATGAAAGCAAGGTTTGAGATTTGAAACTCCCGAAGCCCGGATCATGAAATAAATCACAGCCGTTGATTTAGCAAGGTTATATCTGATCCAAAGATCGTGAAAGAACAAATCTGAACCGTTTGTTCAGGAGCACTGTCAAGATCATGAGATCGATGGTCCCATTGCATTGTGGGGATTAAATATGTGCGAACTTTAAAAATCTGAAGGCGGGCCACAATTGAAACCACAGTTTTGGAAAAAAGACACGTGGAGGCTCGAGGTAAATTGCGGGGAAAAAAGTAATTTGATACAAACCACCTTTGGATGCGCTCGCAATTTCGTGGTCACATGAGATCATCACCCAATTTCATATCAAGAAATGGAGCTAGCGCTCACTAGACCAAGATCAGGAAGCGCCTTTTGAATAGGAATTTGGTCACCGCCGGTGGTCACATGAAGGAAGGGGCTTAGAAGCCAAAGAAGCCAAAAATGACTGTCTGTAACTACCAGAGAAGACGAAGAGTTGCTACTTCTAGAGAAGCCAAATAATCTCAGGATAACACCCGTTAATGATGAACAAATTCAGAATAACCGCCAGAGAAGATGAAGAGTTTAAATGATGACCAGGCAAAGAACTCGGTGTGGGTAAGACATGCAGAAGAGAGAAGAGTGGAAGTACATGAAGTCGAGATCAGAGGTGCAATGTATAGGATGCAAAGGCAACACATAGCATAAAAGGTTGAAGACAAGCTAGAAAGAGGAGTGTGGTGTGTAGGAAGAAAAAGAACAGGGCATAGAAGCAGAAAACAACGGAAGCAAAACAGAGTATAGTAGCTGAAGAAGGCAGAGGAGACATGGAGTTGTAACAGACCATATCAGAGACACAACAAGTAAGTGAATTTTTTTATATCTCAAGGTGGTAGGGTGGTGCTAGGGAGGATTGTTGTCCTCAAAGTTTCAAGTGGGTGCTTGAACACAGGGAGTTATAGCTTCCATCTGGTTGCAGCCAGAAAAACCAGGGTGGAAGGGTGGTGCAAGGGAGAACCATTGTTTTCTGTTATACAGGTTGGTGCATGTGTGACTGGAAGTTGGTGCTTCCATCCAGTTGGTGCTGGAACACTCAGGGAGTTGGTGCTTCCTTCTAGTGGGTGCTAGAGAAATTAGAGGGTTGGTGCTCTCTACAAGTTGCAGCTTGTTAAAGAAGAGGTTGTAGCCTCATTTTGAGTTGGTTCTCAAAGATAGATGATGTACAGAACACAAAAAATTGCCTATCATTCTAAGAAGATGAGGTTTTCTCCCTTTATGGGTTTCCTCATGAATATCTGCCTCTGTGTATATCATATGTGTGATTGATGTTTATTATTTCTGCTGTTCATGACTTGCATAATCTTGACGATTACTTGGAGAACATTAATAATATTTCAATAGGCATAAAATTGTTTAAGAACAGTAAAAACTGATTCACCCCCCCTCTCAGTTGTCTTAGTATTTCCAACACATCTAGCACTCGTTGGAGCATCCGAGAGTGCCTTGAATAGGATGTTCATTCGTTGGCTAATGATGTTCTGAGAGTGCACTTGGTCCTCCTGATTTTGCCTGATCTCGGAGAGGATTTGGAGGTGCTCCTTTGCGAGATGTTTAGCAAAAGGGTGGGGCTGATCCTCCTCCTCCTTGCCAATTGCTTTGTCTATCTCTGTGTTGAAATCCATGCCTGTACCTGTAAGGTTTTCTAGCTTCTAGCTTGGAGGAATTTCCTCTTCCACCTTACAACTCCCATCTCCATAGTACTTGTCGCTTGGCTTGACCACGAGAGGGGCCAAAAAAAGAGGGTCTAGAGTGTAACACGCGCCCAGGGGTGGTGCTTCCTCTTTAGCTCCACTCAAACTATGCAACTGTGGTGGGGACGGGGGTAAGTGAGCCGTGGAGGAGGTCACCTCCAATTTGACCAGGCTAGCTTCAAGGAAATACAGAGGAGTCGACTATGTCCTTTGGGTGGAATGGCAAGAGCGAGCAAAGTGGGCGATGAGTGCATGTTGGGAGGTGGTTAGTATGTTGGCCTGAGAGAATCATTCTCTTGTTGCATGCACCCTTCTTGAACTTCCCATGCTCCCGAGGCATGGCGTGGGGGGTGCGAAGATGGAAGATGGATAGGAAGGAAGCTAGGGGAAGAAGTAGGTTGGAGTGGAGGGAGGCGGAGAGGGGCGTTATCACAGAGAGAATAAGAACAAATTCATTTTCCTGAGATCCAAGGAACATTTCCATCGAGAGAAGAACAATGGTGCGGTCGTTTGCATGAGAGTCGAGGAGAAAATCAACATAGAGATTGCACCAGGGAGGGAGTGGGTTGGAATGAGCTGGGCTGTGTCTCTTATCCCCATGGGAGCTGGATGTGACTTCTGCAAACTCCATTGAAGTGTGAAGTGATTGTTGCGTTCTTCTAGTATGCCTTGCATGGTTGGTTCGCTTGCCCAAGAGCCCAGCTAGGCACACTAACATTAATCCTCACATGGTGTAGACCATGGAGGAATTAATGGGAAAGGGCTGGCGGTCGGGGTTAATAACTCTCTCGACTGCCTTGTTCCAGCTGTCCCCCCAATATTTCCATGTGGCACCCCATCCGGGTAACTTACATATCTAATGTTAGGAAAAGTCTTTATTCCTAAATACTTAGTTCAGGATGGCCAACAAAAATATAATCCATAGCACCCTAATAGACCTAGGAGCAATTATCAATGTTATGACAAAGGACACCATGTTTAAACTCCACCTAAGGGAACTATTGAGACACACACCTACTATACTGCAACTAGCAAACAAATCAATTGTAAATCCTAAGGGAGTTTTATAAGATGTGATGGTATCTATTGATTCATGGGAGTACCCAACAGATTTCATAGTTCTATAAGCTAAATCAAAACTCAATGGGTACCCCCTCATCCTAGGAAGACCCTGGCTAGCTATATTTGATGCATATATCAATTGTACGACGCAAAACATGACCATGTCAAATGATCAATGATAAAAGAAACTTATACTATACCCCCTTGCTAAGCCACTCATTGACGTTGAAACACCTAATTGGGTAGGACAAGAGGAAGGAGAAGAGACATTTCAAATCACATTGCAACCTTTCCTTACAATTGAAACAACACTATCCATAAAGAATACATATGAAGACACCTTCATCTCAAATTACATGTGAAATTTGTATCCAAGCTCTATGAAAATTGGGGAATACACTAGCTAAGAAGAGGAAGGACAGTCTAAAAATTATGTTGTTGTGAAAGAGACCTCTTGACAAGACTTACTTATTATCGAGGTTGAACAAATTGTAACAAAAATAGTGGAAATTTCTCCATCCAAAACTCTAAAAATCAGCAGTAATTTGATTGTTTTCCAAGAACAACGACTACTATATGTTCTCAAAAGAAATACATCAACCTTTACATGGGATTACAAAAACATGAAGGACATTCATCTAGACATTTTCAAACACCACATTTATATCAAAGATGATTCTTCACCCATTAGGAAACTTCAAAGAAGAATGAACCTTGCCTTGACATAGTCAAAGGAGAGTTGCAAAAACTCCTAAATGCAAGATTCATCTACCCAATCTCTGATAGTGACTGGGTGTCACCATTGGTTATAGTGCCTATAAGAATGGAAAATGGAGAGTGTGTGTATATTACTAAGGGCTCAACAAGGACATAAAAAAGGACCACTTTCCCTTACCTTTCATTGATCAAGTACTAGATGCCTAGTAGGTAAAAAGTATTTTTCATTTTTATATGGGTTTAGTGGATATAACCAATATAGATCAGCCCCAAGGACCTAGAAAAAAAACACATTTACTTGCCCCTGGGCACATTTTCCTACAAGGTCCTTCCTTTTAGCCTATGTAATGCTCCTGCAAACTTCCAACAAGTTGTCCTTGACATATTTTCATATTTGGTACATGACACTCTAGAAATCTACATAGATGATTTCACTCCATATGGGAATTCATTCTAGGAAGCCTTAATTAATCTATAAAATGTATTGAAAAAGTCTGAGGAGATGAATTTGTCACCAAGTAATTATGAAAAATGCAACATGCTCATGAGTGAAGGAATTGTCTTAGGTCATGATATCTCTTCTAAAGGGATTGGATTAGATCAAGCTAAAGTAATCATAATCCAATACATGTATATGCTTTAAAAGAAAAAAGATGTGAGAAGTTTTATAGGTTATGCTAGTTACTACTAAAGGTTCATCAAATATTTCAACAAATTGGCCTCCTCCTTGTTCACTCTACTCTCCAAAAGTATAGATTTATGCTAGACAAAAGATTTCCAAACAACCTTTGACAATATCAAAGAAACACTTATCTCATCCCCTATATTGTAAGGTCCCAAGTGGAATATTACATTTCACATACACACAAATGCATCTGATAAGGCATTAGGGGTAATTTTAGGCCAACAAGAAAACAAGGATCCATTTGCAATATATTTTATCAGCAATAACCTATTTGGAGCTAAACTAAACTATAGAGTCACTAAGTTATTATATATTGATTAATGATCTTATTGCACTATCTATTTTATCTAAGATAAGAGTGACAACCACCTTCTTTATCCCCCGTTTCTTGAATTGGAATTTTAGATTACATATCACCATCCTAGTGTATGGATGGATAGAAAATAAAGGACTAAGATTAGGCATCTCATGTATTGGCATATCTCGACCAATGGCTAACCGACTAATCTCACAAGAAAAGAGGTAGAACTCTTCACATCTAGGGATTAAGTGATATGGACCCCCCCTAAAAAATTATCTCTAACAATCTTTCGAATGCCAAATATAGAGATATATGGGCCTTTCAAGCTCACCCTGGAACCATGAGGTGGAACCTCTCCACATACGGAAATCCGGGCATCCTGGCTTCCCAAATGGTTTTCACTTAACAAAATCCCCAGACATTAATGGTTTGGATATCTAGGGAAACAAATCACTCCTAAGATTACTTTGGAACCCTAAGACGGTACCTTGATATGATACCTCTACCCTATACAAGAATCTAGGCATCTGGACTTCCCAAATGGTTGACGCTAACAGTTCCTTCCAGATACTGGATGTTTCAGATATTTAGGGCACTAGACCTCTCGATATTTCCATGGAACCTTACCATGGAACCATGAAGCATCCCGAATCCATGATCCAGAAATTTCCATAAATCACTTTTAAAAAAGAGTCGGATTTTGATGTCTAATTGGCATCAAATGACACATGGATCCAATGTGGCATGACACCTCATAACCTGATCAAACTCTAGGCTGACATGGCACAATTACATGTCATCGCCACATGGAAACTGACCTAGAAATTCTGTACAAATATGATGACATGGCATGACACATGGATGATGACATCAACAGTCCTCTAGGCATCTAACAAAACCATGCTATAACCTCATTATATCCGGTATTTGTGGTAAATACCTGCACTGTATTGTTTGAATGTCCTGATGGTAAGATGCTAGATACATTTCCCCACGCTAAGACCTGAACTCATTTGGATATCCGAGACCCGAGACCCCTTACCACCACGTTACTTTGAAAAGGGCTAGATCCAAATATCTTACAGTTGACAGCGATCAGATGGTTGGGATGTATTGACCCTCCGATTCAATGACTAATATTTAAGGGTGTGAAACCAAAGGATTATGCATGATAGCAGGCCCACAGTCGACTTGAGAAAATCTTAGGCTAACACCTGTCATCCTCCATGGCGCTTTGACTACCACCTGACACTACACTTCCTCATTGACATCACTCCCACATGCTCAGACTCTTTCACTTACACAATTTCAATAGGTGGGAACCTTGACCCATTTGGCTGGATCTAGGATATGAGGTTTTCACAAGGGCTAATTATTCTAAATTCCAAATTTCTGGACCTAGATATCAACAACCGAGATGCGTCAAACCTCAGATTCAACAATTGAGGTTCAACCCATCTCAAAAACACATAGAGGACATGAGCCCTCCCCTTGGACCCACTCCAATCATGTGGTGACACTTGTCCTCTTCCAATAGGTTCGGTTGACCAACATGTGGCAGAGTATGTCAACATGAAATCATTCACATGTGCTCATCTCCTCCGCTCATAAACTTGCAAAGGGGTAGATTCATAACCTTTGCTTGAAACCTTGCCCCTTCGAGCATCTAGGGATCCCGAGAAAACATAATGTAACAAGTCTTTGGAGTGTCAGATCTATGGTCCTATAGATACATTTTCCCCCACATTTGATAATGAGTAAGTTAAGCTGTGGAACTTTACTAGTTGAATTGTGACCATCTGGCCTCTGAGAATTCTATAGAGGTCGGTTAAACAAAGACTAAATGCCCAGATCTCCGGATATCCCGAATCCGATGCCTCTCATGTTTTAATTTATGTGATGGGATCAAGATACCGAATTTAGGGCTCTCTTTTCCCAGCTTTGACTAGAATGTGCCCACTTCCTGCACAAGGCCATGAGGACAACCTTCCTACTCACTTTACTAAATCACTTCGATGATTTCACATGGATTTGAAACAATTTGACAGGTTATCAACCAAAAACATTTAGGCATCTAAGGTAAGGAACTCTCCAGGGAAACAACCCTGGAACTCTTGCAAATTCAATCCTATTGGCATAATGTTCTTGCAATCCAAGAAACATCAATGAGAATCTTGCCATATTCAAGCAAGGAATAATCAAGTTTTGGCCTGAATAAGAAACTAGGACTCAAAGGATGTTAACACTTCTGAAGAGTGCAAAACTCAACACCCCCCCACACACACAGACACACACACACATCGAGCATGCATTCATCTCATTAAACATATCAATTTTTAGAGATATGATAACCTAAAATTAAATAACATGCATGCATAGATCACTAACTGTGTACTCATTTCATTCTTTTCAAAGTTACTCAATGAACCATACAATTTCATACAAATTGTATTAATACACATATTATATAGAGTATGGTGAGTACACAATAAAAGACTTATCTATTTCAAAATAAGGCTAGACAGTCCAAATTGACTAAGGGTGAATGATTTTCCACCCAAACATAGGGTCATATGTGTTGTCTCTCTGCAATTTGGCCACCCTTGTGCCAAGCCATGATACCACCAGGAAAATCTCTTAGGCTCTCAGAGAAATTAGGAAAAGTGAAGGCCACTCTCCTTTACACAACCACTGGTTGAAAATCCTTACACCCACCATGCCAAGGGCCTCCACAAGGTTTATCAAATGCCTTGCTATGTTCAATCTCACAACCCTCTCAACTTAGGTCAGGTTTTGGTTCTTCACACCAGCTATGCAAACAATCTGGCTTTGAAACTCCTACCTGTCTGCTCCACACGTGGGTTCTCTCCCTGCTCTCAACAAATCTCCCCTTGTCTCTCTCTCTCTCTGTCTTTGACCTCCTTTCATAGTCTTTTTCTCTTTTTATCCTGCACACACTTTTTGTGTTTCTCTTCCCTACCCCTAAGAAGGTTCTCGATCTACTCTCCCCTTCCTTTTGTTAGAAGGAAATCGTGAGGTTGAAGGTGGTACCTATGTACCTAGGCTGCAAACTTTCAATTTTCCAACCTTCTCTCTCCATATATCTTAACTACTATTTTTTTCTTTAGATTCATAAAAAGGGAAAGACTGATTATTCCCAAAAATAGTTCAATAAGGTGGCTTGGGATCATTTAGCCACATTGAATCGCCTCTATGCATCCCCACTAATTCATCTAGTGATGTCATGGCTAATACTTGTGCTCCACCCTTCAGTCAGTTGTTTGGATTTCTTTTATTAAACAATACAGATTACAAAATTTACAAGCCATAGTGTTAACACTCACAAATTTCTTTGGGTTGTATCAAGGAAAACCCCGAGGTAACTGTTTCAACCAACTTTAGATTGTATTCTGACCTATACAACCAGAGAGGGCTCTCTCAGATGTCCAATGATTGGTAATAACTCAAGGGTTTCATCAATAAAGGCATAGAGTTCAGATTTTGCAATAGGACATGTTTGTTTTTGTTTTAAAATGGTTGGTAGGACAAACAAGGAAAAGGTACCATTGGGAAATGGAGTCAAGGCATGAATTTCAATGTTTTTACAGTCAACAACTGGTTGGTTTCTTCCTTCAGATTTAAGGAAAAATACGTGCTATGCTCAACAAATAAATGATGTGAGATGAGATATGGAAAGGAGAAAAAATCCCACTACACTACAGGCATCAATCAGTGGATGAATCTCCAGTGCAACTTTAGAATAAAGGACACAAAGATTAATTACTAAACAGAGCATCAAATGAAGATGAATTATGTAAAAGTAACCATTTACACATAACACACATCATCAATGTGAAAGGAGCATCAAACATGGATGAATTCCTACCACTTACTCTCATACAATTCTAGCAGAAAAACATAATTGCAGACATGATATACAAGAAACACATACTGAACATAAACACTGTGATGAATCTCAAATTTCAGAAAAAAAAAATTTGCATTAACTTCAAATAAATAAACAAGTTTTGATCCATAGTACAATAGTCCTCCATGCTCCAAGAGAGTCATCCCATCCTTTTAATAGAAAATTACATCAATCATATCTTTAGGAGGTCGAATCCTACTCCATGTATCAGATTCTATGCCTTAGAGACATGTGGCAAATAAAAAATCCAACTAATTCCTTGATTCCTGGAAACTGTCTTTTAGAATAATGCAACCGCAACCAGCTCATTTCATGGAGATTTAGTGGAGCTGAATCTTAGGTACAAGTGTCCCTTGGTATCTAACAACTCTATGAGAACCCATTTGAACCTCCTTAGATAGGTGACATCCCTCCTACAACTCAGATTTATCAAACTGTCATCGTTTGCAACACAATTTCAGGATTCGCTGCAAACTTCCCTGTAGGTGATGATTTCCACTTTTCTCCAAAAATATGAACTGGGTCAGGATGATTTTTTGTCAAAACGTCAATCATATTACTATTCATCTCCACAAAAAAATTTAGAAGAACCCATATCGACATTTAAAAGTTATGATAAAAATACAATTTTTTTGTGTACCAAGTGATTTTGCAGCGTGCAATGATTTTGTAGCACGTAGTGAGTTTTGTAGTGCACAATGAGTTTTGCAGCACACAATGAGTTTTACAACACGTAGTGAGTTTTGCAGTGCGCAGTGAGTTTTGCAACATAGTGATTTTGTCAACGCACATTGAGTTTTACAACACATAGTTGCAAATGGAAATGAAAATAAGAAATGATAAAGCTTCCGTTTGAAACTGACCCTTGGAGATGCTGGATGATGCCAGGCGCTAAAAACAATATTGGTGCTTACAAACATGACTTTGAAAACTGCTGACAAACCTCTAACCTTAGCTATGAAAATCATGGTGCTAACAACTAGATCCAAGGGAGATGCTATCCTCCCTGTGAGGTAGCAAAGAACAATAAATAATTTATCGATCTGAAACCTGATGACAATCCAAGCCAAAACTACTGCTCCAAACTGAAAAACTAAAAACTCATGCTGAAAATCAAAACTGGAAATTGCTGAAAGAAATGCTCATGGTACCGAGCTTATTCACACTCCTACCTACCCTAATTTATTAAGCACACAAGTCAAATCAACTGATTTCATACTTCCAATAAATCCAGTCAAGTAAGTCGTTTCTTGACTGCAGCTTGCTTTTAGCTCCTCCAGTCATAAAGTCAAAACTGAAATAGGATAAGTTATTCCACCATCTGAAACTATTTCCATGTTTAAACATTACATAGCTCATTTCCATTGAATATTCTAACAGAGATGCAAAAGGGTCCTTGAGAGCAGAAACAACTCTCACTTCCTTATGACCAACAATGAAATAATCTTTAAATGGTTCTTTCTGACTGTTCACATTTTCTATGTCATAAAAACATTTTTTAAAAGCACTTGGATTTTTACATGAAGGCTACTTGCTGGCTGAAAATTCATTTTCTACAGGAAGAATAGACCTCAGAGTACTAACCTTAGGCTTAAGGTCATAGTACTTGTAACAGTGAGCTAGTGCAGTTTGGTATCCTACTTTATACTGCTCTGAATCAACGAGTAGTGTTTCATGTGTTTTCGTTTCATTCTCTTCTTGTTCTATCTCAAGTTCCATAAGGAGCTTCTGTAAAAATTCTAACTTGTCCTCTTAACTAAGGACGTGACACAAATCCATATAAGATAATAACAAGGAACAAAAATCTTCACACCAATGATGCTTAGAAGACAAATCAATCCATTTTCTAAAATTTTGAAAAGAAAGAAGGTCTGCCACCAAAATTGTTGTTATGTTTGATGAAGTATCTGGATCGAAAGCTAAGCTTGGAATTCTGAAGACAGGAAACTCTTCATACCCCGATCTCTTTGAACAATGAAGTTGCCATGAAAACTTTAGCTCTGGATTCTTCTGCCAGTGGAATTACCTTCCAACTGATTTTCTGATGTGTGGAGTTGCCAGAGCAGAAATACAACCAATATGTGCCTAAGTGTGTGCTGCTCTCAGGCCTTATAACTATAACAATGTCGTTCTTCCCAAGGAAAATAATAACAATTGTTCCCCAACAACAACGCCAAAATGTTAACACTCAGAAATTTCTTTGGGTTGTATCAATGAAAACCCCGAGGTAACTGTTTCAACCAACTTTAGATTATATTATGACCTACACAACCAGAAAGGGCTCTCTCAGATGTCCAATGACTGGTAACAACTCAAGGGTTTCATCAATAAAGCCACATAGGTCAGATTCTGTAATAGGACATGTTTTTTTTTTCTTTAAAATGGTTGGTAGGACAAACAAGGAAAATGTACCGTTGGACAATGGAGTCAAGGCCTGAATTTCAATGTTTTTACAGTCAACAACTGGTTGGTTAATTCCTGCAAATTTAAGGAAAAATAGGTGCTATGCTCAACAAATAAATGATGTGAGATGAGATATGGAAAGGAGAAGAAATACCACTACACTACATGCATCAATCAGTGGATGAATCTCCAGTGTAGCTTTAGAAGAAAGGACACAAATATTAATTACTAAACAAAGCATCAAATGAAGATGAATTCTGTAAAAGTAACCATTTACACATAACAAGCATCATTAGTGTGAAAGGAGCATCAAACACAAATGAATTTCTACCACTTACTCTCAGACAATGCTAGCATAAAAACATAATTGTGGAAATTATATACAAGAAACACATATTGAACACAAACACCATGATGAATCTCAAATTTCAGAAAAAAAAACTTCTGCATTAACTTTAAAGAAATAAACAAGTTTTGATCCCCAGTACAATAGTCCTCCCAATACAATAGTCCTCCCTAGTCCAATAGAGTCGTCCCCTCCTTTTAATAGAAAATTACATCAATCATATCTTTAGGAGGTCGAATCATACTCCATGCATAAGATTCTATGCCTTAGAGACACATGGAAAACAAAAAATCCAACTAATTCCTTGATTCCTGGAAACTATCTTTTAGACTAAATGCAACAACAACCAGCTCATTGTATGGAGATTTAGTGGAGTTGAATCTTAGGTACAAGTTTCTCTTGGTATCTAAATACTCTATGAGAACCCATTCGAACCTCCTCAGACATGTGGCAACCCTCGTACAACTCGAATTTATCAGACTGTTAGCATTTGCAGCCTGTGGGTGGAGGGGTGTGTTACAGATTGGTATCAGAGCTTCTGGTTCAAACACTAGGCTGGTATGGGTCGAGTCTGTTGGTTAGAGTCTCGTGGTTGAGATCGAATTCTTACCTTGAAGTTGAAAAGCTCGGGAGGAATGGCATTACAGAATCTATGCAGGAGCTAGAATGTCAGAGATCCTTTGTAAGGGTTCGAAGGATCGTGATCGTCCCTTTCGAATTCAGGAGCGATATCCACTGTGAGATCAAGAGAGATATGAGATCAATGGATTAGAGGGAAGGTGAACAAGGGTCGTCCGATGAAGGCGAAGCAAAAGTTAAGTCACAAACATCAGATCTCATTGGAGAGAAATCGACGGTGGGGAGTCATTGCGGGGATCAGGAAGAAAATTAAAGTTTCTGCAAGTTGTGAGCCCACAATCGCTCAGGATCGTTGATCTTGTTAGATCAACAGATCAATGGTGGATATCGATCACACTACAGATGAGTATCTTCACTTTGTAGAGATCAACAAGGAAATTAAAGAGTGAATGAGTTGAGTCTCTGCAATCACTTGTGGTCATTGATCTTTAAGCGAGAGACACGTGTCGATAGATTGGCCAGTTCGAGAATTCAGAGTTCGAGAGAATTGGAGTGTGCTATTATGGAAACTCCCGAAGCTTGAATTTTCGAAGCCTGAAGGGTTGAGGTGGTGGGGCATGATGACATCACCTGGAGGTGATGTGGACCCTGAAAGGTTAAGTAGTTCAAAATTCAGAGTTCGGGAGACTTGAGGAGTACAAGCGTAAAATCTTCTGAAGCCCGAAATTTCGAAGTGATGTGGCTCGCTGATGTCACCTAGGATGACGTGGACACATGGTATGTGTGCCACATGCCAATGAGTTTTGAACCTGTGGAGGATTTAAATGTCAGTTAGAACATGACACGTGTCACTCACCTGATTGGGCCACGTGTCTGCTTCTAGTATTTCTCCACGTGGCGACAAATCGTGCAGTCTAGAGACTGGGCACTCCAGAGGAAAAAGATGTGACAGTTTGCATTGGGTCGAGAACTCCCAAAGGCCGGAGTACATATCGACCGTTGATCCCAGAAGACACGCGACAATAGATCTCATAGTCCAGAGACTTGGTACTTCGGGGGGGTTTTCAAGTCTCTACGAGTGAAAAGTGTCGAAGGCCGAAGGCCCGCAGACCGTCGATATAAGATCCCTTCGGGACATTTCTTAACCATTAGATCAAGCAGCGGAAGGATGGCTTAAGCACTTCGACAGATATCACTCTGGGGAGTTGAGTGACTTGAAATTTGAAATGTCCCGGAGTCCTAGAGTAGAGATTTCACACGGTCCGTTGATCTGAGACCCTTTAGGAGTTCTTGTGACCGTTGGATCCAGCAAAGGGAGCAGAGGTAAGTACTTTGGAGGATTGCAAATTCGGGGAAGTGGAAGACTCAGAAATGGAAATACCCTAGAGCGCAAAATTTTCGAATTGGTTGAGTGCTATCTATATCAACGCCTAGTTACGTCGTATTTGTTGATCTCGTTGAAGCCTCCAGATGAGGGCAAGACCATCTATTTGACAAAAGATTAAATCTTGACCATCCGTTTTTGCTAGTGGAGTTATTAAAGGCTTTGGTGAAGTGCAACTTTGGGGGAAAACAACTGAAGGCTAAAGTTCGGAGGACTTGGTCCCAACACTGGTCTCATGCTAAGGTAAGAAGGGCCTGGAAGTAAACCAACCCTCGGTATTGGTGTTTGGGCAAGCTCCTATATAGAAAAACACAGAGCAGGGTGCTAAAGGGTGATTAAGCCTGCAGATTCGAACCATGTTCACTTGAAGCCTGGTTTGAGGGAAGCGCTTACGCAAGATGAAATTATGTATTAGCCAAGGATAACATGACACTATTATTTTATGGAGAATTGGGATATACCCCTCATGAACTAAGAAAAAAGAAAAAGGAATTGTAGCATTGTTTGGCAAGTCTCTTTATATGCATAATTCTAACAAAATGGTCACTTGCACATTTTGCATAATCAAGAGATTTAAACATATCATCTCATAATGAAGATTTGAGAGATGGGAGAAGTTGAGGAAGCCTCCAGCCATGCAAGAGAGCTCGAAGGCCAGAATACCAGAGTTGGTAATGCAGAGATAGAGTCCAATGGATGCAAGGGCAGAGGAGAGCAAGAAACATTAATAGAAACTGTAAGAAGCCTGAAAATAGAAGTGCAGAGCTACAAAGCAGACAATGAGAGGCTGATGCGAGAGCAAAGTCAAATAAATGATCGAGTGCTGCAAAAATTAAATCAATTGCAGAGGCAAACGAAGAGGGGATCAAAATCAAAACAAGAGGAAGAAGACATGTTTCGTGAAAGAAGAGAGGATCGTGGAAGAGATGGGTATTCAAGAAGTGCTAGTAGAACTCATAGACACCACTCACCTTGTTCTCAACAAGAAAGTTTTATGCATCAGAAGATTCCGTAATCAGTCCAGAGGTGTCTCCTGTTAGGCACCAAAGAAGGAGACATGAAGTGGACAGTTTGTAAGGAGAGCTGAGGAAGCTTAAGCCATCCTCCTTTGATGGTGAAAAATAAAGGGAAGATGATGCCGAAGCATGGTTTCTTGGACTCAGGAAATACTTTCAATTGCATAACTATTCATCAAACCTAGAAGCCAAAATTTCCACCTACCATCTACACGGGAAAGATGCAATATGGTGGGAACAATTGAAGCAATTGGTAATGAAAATAAGATCACTTGGAAGCAATTCAAGAAGCACTTCCAGAAGGAGTACCTCTTAGAGAATTTCTATGACAAGAAAATGCAGGGGTTCTTTGAACTCAGGTTGGGAAGCATGACTATGGCAGAATATGAGAAGAAGTTCTTGGGATTGTTAAAACATGTCAGGTTCATTGACGACGAGAAGGTGAAAATACAACGATTTCTAAGTGGACTACCATCCTTTTATAAATAAAATATTAGGTATGATGATCCCAAGACCTTGACTGAGGCCATCATGAGGGATAAATACCTGTATGAGAAAGGATAGGGAAGAGAATCCCTGCATAAATCTTGGAAGGATAAGAAGAAGGAGAAGTCTGATCAGAGGAGGAAAGGATTCAAACCTCCCTTCAATATGAATGAGCCTAATAGAAATCATCAAGATCAATATGCTAAGGGTGAATACAATAAAGAAGACTCATTTGGAAAAAGGGGAAGACCACCAATCCAATGCTAGGGATGCAAGGAAGATCACCTATACAAGGATTTCCCACACATAAAGGACATAATAAAGACTGTGCACAACGTCCAAGAGGCTACAACAATCGAAGATATGGGAAGGATTTATGCAACCTTAGATGATTGACAAGCGAAATACCAGTCTAATAAGATCGAGGTGGAAGGTAAGATCATAAACCATCCTGTTGCTATTTTAATTGATTCGGGAGAAATTCATTGTTACATTAATCCTAAAACAATGGATATATTACATTTGGAGAAAAGTAAGCTTGGAAAATCAAGTTTGGTTCAATTAGCCACTAGAACCAAAAGGAGAATCCATGATATGGCATAAGTTGTTCCATAAGTCTTAATGGTGTGAATACTAGTGTTGATATAAATATCATACCCTTGGGGTCTTATGATATTCTAATTGGAATGGATTGGTTGGACAAGCATCATGGTGTCCTAGATTGTCATAGCAATACATTTACATGTCTTGATGGAGATGGAAAGCAAAGCACTGTGAAAGGAGTTCCAAGAGCCATCTCTATATGGGATATTTCAGCCTTACAACTGAAGAGATGTTTTAGAAAAGGATGTCAATTGTATGTTGCTCATGTGGAAGATCTAGAAAATATGAAGGGGCCAAGCCTTGAATATTTATCGGTACTACAAGAATTTGAAGATGTATTCCAAGAAATACCAGGGTTGCCACAAAGAAGGGAGATATATTTATCAATTGATTTAGTGCCAGGAGTTGCCCCGGTGTCAAAAAAACTGTACATAATGAGAACACAGGAGTTAAAAGAATTACAAATGCAGTTGGAGGAATTGTTGAAGAAAGGTTACATACGTCCAAGTGTTTCACCTTGGGGAGCACCAATACTTTTTGTCAAAAAGAAGGATGGAACCTTGAGGCTGTGTATTGACTTTAAAAAATTGAATAAGTATACTATAAAGAACAAGTATCCTCTACCCATAATTGATGACCTCTTTGATCGGCTAAGAGGAGCGAAGGTATTTTCAAAGATTGACCTGAGGTCAGGATACCATCAGTTAAGAATAAAGGAAGAAGACATTCAGAAGACAACTTTTAGAACTAGATATGGGCATTATGAATTTGTAGTGGTGCCATTTGGACTGACCAATGCACCAACTGTCTTTACATGCTTAATGAATGGCATATTCAGAAATTATTTGGATAATTTTGTCATAGTATTCTTGGATGACATACTTGTCTACTCTAAGTCTGAAGAGGAGAATGAATATAACTTAAGACTGGTATTGCAAGTGATGAGAGAACATCAGTTATATGCCAAGTTGAGTAAGTGTTATTTTTATCAAAATCAGATCCATTACTTGGGACACATTATTTCAGAGCAGGGCATAACAGTAGTTCCAGAGAATATTGAAGCCATTAGAGGATGGCCAAAATCTAGAAATGTGTTAGAAGTCAGATCTTTTATGGGATTAGCTGGTTACTATAGAAGGTTCATAGTAGGGTTCTCTAAGATTTCTCATCCCATCATTTATTTGCAAAAGAAGGGAACTAAATTTGAATGGACACCTAAGTGTGAAGAGAATTTTAATATGTTGAAGGAATTACTTACTAGTGTACCCGCGTTAAAGATTGTTGACCCATATGAGAGTTTTGTGGTATGTATAGATGCATGTACGGAAGGACTTGGGGGAGTCCTCGTGCAAAATGGACATGTCATTGGTTATGAGTCCATAAAAATTAAGGAGCATGAGAGGAACTATGCCACACATGACTTGGAGCTTGTTGCCATTGTCCACACCTTGAAGATGTGGAGGCATTATATCATGGGGAAGAAATTTGAATTAAGGAAAAACCACAATGGCCTGAAGTATCTTTTTGAACAACCAACCTTGAATGCCAGGAAACAAGATGGATAAATTTTTTAATTGAATATGACCTCGATATCAAGCATATCAAAGGAAAAGAGAATAAAGTTGCCGATGCACTTAGTAGAAGAGTGCATCTCATGCATGCTACTGCTGTCAGTATGCATCAATCAGACTTTAAGAGTAGAGTTTTAGATGTTCAGAGTTTTCTTGTTACAGATCATCATTACCTAGAGGTAAAGGAAATCTTACAACAAGGATATGTACAACATAAAATAAAGGAGTATGCGATAAAGGAAGATGGATTACTCATGCATAAGAATAGAATCTATGTTCCTAGTTCCAGATAACTGAGGAATTTGGTATTGAAGGAAATGCATGATGTTCCTTATGCCGGACATCCCGGTTACTAGAAAATGGTTAGAATAGTAAGAAGCCAATTCTTTTGGCTGGGAATGAAAAAGGATGTCGCTGATTACATTGCTCGATGTATGGAATGTTAGAGGGTGAAAGCTTAGCATAGGCACCCATCGGGTTTGCTGCAACCATTACCAATCCCAGAGAAGAAATGGGAGGTGATAACCATTGATTTCATAACTAAATTACCCAGGACAACAAGACAACATGATTCAATCATGGTGGTGGTTGAAAAATTAAGAAAGGCTGCTCATTTTGTTCCTGCAAAAACAACACATACAACAACTAATATTGCAAAAATTTACATGAGGGAGATTCCTAGGTTGAATGGGATACCTAGGACAATTGTCTCAGACAAAGATACAAAGTTTACCTCCAATTTTTGGAGGGGATTGTTGAAAGGTTTTTCTACAAATCTAAACTTTAGCACAACATACCATCCACAGTCAGATGGGCAAACAGAGAGAGTCAACCGAGTAATTGAATATACGTTGAGAATGTATGTGATGGATAAGCCATCTAAGTGGGAAGATTACTTGCATTTGGTTGAGTTTACATATAATAATGAGTATCAAGCTTCATTGAGAATGATCCCATTTGAAGCCTTGGATTGTAGGAAATGCAATACTCCAGTGAGCTGGGACAACCCAATAGATAGAGTGGTACTTGGGCTAGAGTTGCTCAAGGATATGGAAGACTAGATGGTTAAGATCAAGCAAAATTTAAAGGCATCTCATGATAGACATAAAGTCTATGCATATAAGAACATGACATATAGAGAATTTAAAGTAGGGGAACATGTACTTCTGAAAGTGAATCCCAAGAAAAGATCCTTGAAATTGTGTAGTTGTACAAAGATGACAGCCAAATTCTGTGGTCCATTTGAAATATTGGACATAATAGGGCCAGTTGCATACATGCTTGCATTTCCTGCTTCCATGAATGTGCATAATATATTTCATGTATCTTTACTAAAGAAATATGTACATGATCCTAACCATGTTATTGATTGGCATCTGATTCAGGTAGAGACAAAGGGAGACTTTCAGGTCCAGCTAGTGCGAGTATTGGACAAAAAAGTCAAAATGCTCCGAAATCGAGTTATAGAGCTGGTAAAAGTTTAGTGGATCTGCTACGGTCACGAAGATACTACCTGGGAGCACGAAGATGCCATGTGGGCAGAGTACCGACATCTTTTTGAATAAATTTTGAGATTTGATCTCTATTTTGTATATGCATTGAGAACAGTGCCAAAATAAGGGGGAGGGGATGTAACACCCCGGGTTTTGAGCCCCCATTTTAAATAATGTATTGTTACACTTCTGAGAGGTCAGAGTGCCCCAAACAATTATTAAAAGACTCGTGTTCCTAAGAAATGTAATGTTTTGATCATTATTAATAATAAATACATCATTGGCTGCTAGACGGACAAGGACTAGAGTTATAGGGGGTTATGATTCCACAAGAGAGGGGGATTGAGGGGCTAAATGTTTATTCCTATTTTTGATTACCATTTTGCCTAATCCATTACGTGAGCTTCTTGGGGGGGAGTCCAAGAGGTTCTTGATTCCCCATGAGATACTTAAACCAACCCCTGGTCTGTGGGGGGGGTGCGGGGGGGGTTTACTCATTGACTTCTTCTTTCATTCCATTCTTTCCCTCACACATTCATTCACTGATTGTTCACTGTTTTTCACCTTGGGTGGAGATATCAATCCATTCATTTATGTCACCCATTCATCTTCCTCATCCGTGTCTCGGCTTGGGGAAAGGAAAACAAACTACTAAGAGCATCCAAGGTATCGTTGGATGTAGAGGTCGCTGGTGTAATCCAACCATGACTTGAGGCCTGCACGTCTGAGATGTGTTGGCCTGTTTCCATCTATGTTCACAACTGTGAGTCCTGAGAGTTCCAGCATGGATATTCTGGAACAATTGCACTGGAGCACTGGAAGGAGAAGGATTGCATGAGGGATTGCATGGAAGAGAAGGGTGGAGGTCCATTCTCTTGGGTGGTGCAAGCTGGGTAGAAGAGAGCTGGGTACTTGGATTGCTGTGAGTGTTGGGAAATCCTGTGAGATCTTGAGTGCTGACTGGTTCAGAAAGCCAAGTAACACTCTAGAACCGTCCTTTTGGATTCATAGCCCTGGCTTGGGGGTGACACTCTTGTTGAGATTTGGAACAGTAGTGTCTACGGTTGGGTGGAACGTCCTTGGTCTGCAGCTAGTTGGTGTCTTATTTTATAAAGATAAGTGCTCTATGTTATGGTATTATTTATCTGTATATGAATGTATTCCTCTGTATATTTATTTATCATTTAATTGAATCTTTAGAATATTCATGCTTTCTGGTTATTGCTGTGCATGTCGTTAGATCTTTTCTTTTATGCATCCTTATTAATTTAAAAAGGTATCGGTAAGAGAAAGAAGTCCAAGTTGGGTGGGCTTGAAGGTAGCACACCCCGGCCTATGGTGGCGGGGTGTGTTACAATACACCATGTATCACTGAAGATAAAATTCTTCAGTGATATAGTGTATATCGTCGAAGATAAAAATGTTTAGTGAGATCGTGTGTATCGCTAGAGAAAAATATTTTTGAGGGTGATATATTGACGAAGAAAACTTTCGTTGAGTCATGTATCAGCGAAAAAAACTTTTGTCAAAGAATGTATCGATGAAGAATATATTTCGCCAACAATAAATCACTGAGGATTTTTTTTTTCACCAGCGATATATGGACGAGGTATAGTTTTTGTCTGCAAAATGGAGGAAGAAAGAAGAGGAAAATTAGTGTTTTTTAAATATCTACGTAGAGCTCAGTGATCAAGACCCCAATAAAGATGAAATTTTATAGAGAGTTCAAAAAGAAGGCACGAAGATGCTTAATTGGCCTTCTAGAAAAATTCAAAAGGGTTTGGAGTGGAGATGCCAAAACATGGAAAATCCACTATTCCCAAACACGTTTTGGGGATTTTTGAAACCTTTAGAGGAGGAAAAGGGACCCTAGATCTCGAAACCATAAAAAAATATTTAGCCACCACTTTACATACTCATCAATATGGATAACTTTGTCTTAAGGGATTTTTTCGCAGTTTTGTTTTGTTTGGGAGATAATCATTTTCTGCTAAAAATTATAAGTATGGAGGAAATGCAAAATGGTCAAAGTTTCCAAATCCATATTGATGCATAAGTTGGATGGAGCATCATATTATGAATCTAAGAGTTTTTGTGTATTCACAATCAAGAATACTATCATCGCCCAATACAAATTTTTCCTGGTTCTCTGCATATTTCTTTCTACATGTGGAAAAAGTTATCCTTTGAGATTATTTGTACCAATGAAAAAGGGAACAAGTAAGTAAAAATGACAAATTTAGGAAGCCATAAATTTTATCTCAGAAATTAGAAAAAGTCATGAGTACAACCATTGGAAAGGTAATCCATAAGAAAACATGACAGAAGTATTAGGTTCTCTTAGAAAGCATATGGTTGTTTCATAAAGTTGCAATAAAAGGGACAATTAGACTATGTGAACCATGCAATTGCTCAATGTGAAGGTTTTCCAAATAAAGTTAATTTTAGGAAAATATTTCCAGATGATAGAGGTACATGCTAGATGAGAGTATTAGGTAAGGAAGACTGCAAATGCTCATAATGCTGCCTGCCTAATGTTATGAAGGCACATTTGGGACAGAAACAACCTAGCAAATAAAAAAGGGCTTGAGTTTTAATAACATAGAATTATTGATGAACATGGGAATACACAAGAATAGAGTATGTTGTCAAGTAATGTTAACAAGAAGATCAAATGACATAAATGAATATTGTGTGGGTCTGTTGTAGATTAAAATTCTAGGGTCCAATGGACATGGAAGTAAGACAGGGCTTGTAGAGTTGGTTGAGAAATGAAAAGTTGATAATGAATCAACAAGAGCCACTACAAGGAAAATACCTTGTAGCAGAGGTTATAGCGAAGGTTTTTATTGTTACACAATTGGAAAAAAATGTCAAAAAAACCTCCGTGAAAACATCTGTTTTTGGTAGTGGATGTTTTTGCAGAGATTATAATGGAACTTCATTATAACTAAACAAATCTAGGCGGGCAGAGGTTTTAGCGGATGTTTTTCTAGGCGGTGCGCTTCATGGTGTATATGCACAAGTGCATTCTCAAACTTAAAGCACATATGCTTACATTTCACCGAAATCACCAGGGTAGTCCTAAAATATTGAGGCACCGATGCATTTATAAATAATAACGCATTGGTGCTTTAATAACAACAATGCACCGGTTGAATCTATGATACCATGCACCACTTCGTTATCAAACTTAAAACATTGATGCTTAAATTTCACAGAAAGCACCGGGGTTGTCCAAAAAATATTGGGGCATCGACGCTCTTATAAATCATAATGCACCAGTGATTTAGTAACAACAATGCACCAGTATAATCTATGATACCATGCAACAGTGTGTTACAGGACGAACTTAAATGGTGCATGAAATTTAGAATGCACCGATGCGCTTTTTTAATTAAATGCACCGGAAAACCATTTATTATTATTATAATTGTTGTTGTTAAAATAGTATTACGATTGGTGCTGGTTAATTATATATCAACACCGGTGCACGTTTTATTACAACACCAGTGCTTTTTATCATTAAACACACCGGGGATTTTTAGCATTAAATGCATTGGTTTTCATTTTCTCTTTTTAGAAATATCGACCTGTGACAATGCAATTATTGTTATTTTTTAATTCCATTGTTCATAAAAAAAATGACATATATCTTATTATAGTATTCATATAAATTAAATTTTGAGTAGTGCATTTGGATATGATGTTTGGATTAATTTGTTATATCATCAGATTTCACATCTCTTCATTATAATATTTAATCAACGATGTAACATTTCACAACGACATTGGATAACACAATATAATAAAATAAAATGTATTTTATTATATATGAATAAGAGGCTCTTTGTCATACAAAATGGGACACTTATTGGTACCCCCTTGTCTTTCAATTGTGACATATATCCATTACATTAAACAAAATGTCTGATTTTCACAGACAATTATTTCAAAAAATACAACTTGCAGTGGTATCCAAATATATTGATTATCATTCTTCACTGGAACTGTTGTTAGTGCTCGAGTTACTTCCATGACTTGGGTTATTTGGTCGAATGTTTTGTTGATTGCCTCGATCATTTTCCTCTTCTTCAAGTTCCATTCACAAAAATAAAAATAAAGTGTAATGAGTGTATCTACATTGGTGAGAATAATGAAAATTGAAATAAATAATATACATGAATGTAAATTGAAAAACGATGTACCATAGAAATAATTCAGTCATGAATGATACACATTCTTTCAAAACCAAATCTCATGCCTTCTCTCAACAACTCTTCTGTTGGCACATTTCCATACTTTGTTTCTTGCAAGTTTTATACCCCATAATAAATCATAGATTTAATAAAAGGGATTTTTTTTCGTTCCATTAATTATAAAATGAGAGAAGTAAAACAACATAGATACTTACAAATTCCACAATTAATTTTTGATATGATAACATATACTCACAACCCTTACTTAACCCAATGTCAATAAATTATTCCAATGCCTTTTTTTTTGTATGTTAGCACCTGTTTGAAGACATTCAAGGATGGCTGTTGTAGAAAAACTTAAAATATACAAAAACAAAATCTTAAGTTAATGTTATAAGGAAATAACAATTACTCACAAACTTTGCTATCAACCCTTTTTTTCCTTGTCGTCCTGGTTTATGTGCCGAATAGGTTCCATTTTGTTTTCTTTTATGCAAGAAAATACTTGAAAATTAATATTTAATGCTAAATTATTTATTTATATGCACCTAATAGAAAAATTCAATGATTTCATACATTTGAAGCACATTGTTGTTGAGATGGCTTCTCTTGCGATGCAATTGTGTCCATTTATTTGACCATTTCCTTGTACATTTTTTTGGACATTCTTACTGGCATATTTTAGATATTAGCTCATTGATCCTTTGAGATTTTCATAATCTTCCTAAAAAAAGTAACATGCAGAAAATAAACCATTTTTATATTGATATATGAAAACTGAGTATAAAAAAATTGATATTAATAAAAGAATGCTTTGTAGTAATATATACATATTCTATAATTAAAGCATTTTTAGGAATATTACTTTTTGAGTGATTATTTTTTGTTGTTGTATGTTTTTGCTATTGCAAGTCTGACAGGTCTCATTGACCATTGCTATGGAAACACTCCCTGTAGTTTAGATATAAACTGGTTCTTGGAATAATTGGATTGATTTTTGTATTGTAAGTGGAAGTACATCTATACGTTCATTTCACTATATCCCTCATGGTTTTGTAAACCTCCCCCCCCCCTTTCATTAACCTCCAACACCACTCCAGATGAGTTAAGGACCAATTCATCATCATTTGCATCTTCTATAATTTCTATTTTCTTAGTATGACATTCTGTTCCTTCATTGTTAGTCCCTGTAGAAGATTAAACATATGTGAATTAATAGATTCTTTGAAACATGTGTTCTAATATTCTTAACTATATGATTAATGAAAATTCAAAAAAGACTCATATTGAATAGTATTTTTTAATTCACCTGATTCATCCTTTTGCAATTTTTCCATCAAGATTTTACGCTCTTCCGCACTTAGATCACAAAGAATCTTATCGAACTTCCTCATTTTGTGGCTCTGCATGACACACACTAACCAATACATATTAGTTAAACTTACATATACTCCAAGCATATTAATTTCGTATAGAATTTACAAAGAACTTGTTTTTTTTTTTTGCTTTTTTTGATGTGTTATCATTGTGCCGATTAGAATTTTTGTTACTTAAATTATTCTCACACATTTTTTTTTATCAATATACAATCTATATCATTCAATACAGAATCTATTAAATATATTTTATAAATAAATCACATAATTTTTAGCTAAATAAATAAATAACAACAAATATGGTTTCCGATGCGCTGTAATAATATGAACGCACCGGTGCGTTTGATATAGGAAATGCATTGACATGATAAAATAAATTAAAAAAAAATAATTTAAATTACAACGGTGCGATATGTATCAATAACCGCACCGCGACTAGAGTAAAAAAGCGAAAAAATACCATGGATGAAAAAAATAATAGAAAAAAATTACACACCAATGAACGAAAAAATTTAAAAATTATGTTACAACATTTTCAGTGCATTTTATCATTAAGCGCACCAGTGCGTTATAGTCAAATAGGCACACCGATAACCAAAAACTGTTTTTTTTTAAACGTGACAGGGCCGAGAGGGTTTGGATCCGATGCAATAAGTGGTCCCCTTGCATCACATGCCAAATGCCTTATATATAGAAACATAAACCCATTAAATCTAAAATGACTAAATTGAAAATCCCTAATTGTGAAGTGATAGTGGGAGTTAAACCCTAAGGTGAAATTTTGCAGTCACATAAGTAAGAAGAAGCAAGGGTTTGAGATAAGTATGGATTTTTTTTTTTTTTATCTGAATAATTTTGTTGCTCTAAAAGGGTTTTGAGTGAATCACCATACCCTTCAAATTCTGATCTTTTGAATAATTTTGTTGTTCAAAAGTATTCTGCTTCTCTACAGTGCTCCCCGGTATGTCTCTTTTGCAAATCTCTCCCCTATAAATTTTGACAAAATAATGAAATAATGAATAGATTAATACTATTTAAAGGACTTTATGAGAAGGGTTTTGAGTGAGTCACCATACCCTTCAAATTTTGATCTTCTGAATAATTCTGTTGTCTCAAAGTATTATGCTACTCCATAGTGCTCTCGAGTATGTCTCTCTTGCAAATATCTCCCCTGTAAATTTTGGTAAAATAATGAAATAGTGAATAGCTTCTTACTATTTAAAGAACTTTATGAAATTAGATTTTCGAAAAATAAATTCCCACTCTTTTTTTAGTTGTAAAAAAACAAAGTTTTTAAGTTTTTCAAAACACCGGTGCGTTTATTAATATAACACACCAATGCGTTTGTTTCTGAAACACACTGGTGCGCTAAATATTTTTGGAGCACCGATATCATATAATTCTTTTTTTATTTGAAATCTTGATCATCGGTGCGATTAGTAATTAAACGCCCTGGTGTTTTACATTGTTATATACACACCGATGAGTATGGTTTAATTAAGCACACCGTTATGCTTTAAAAATTATTTGAATTTTTATTTGCAGATAAAATAATATTTTCATCTTAAATTATCTTTTAGCATGCATCCACATGACTTGTAGTACTTTATAGTATACATTTTCCACTTAAAGTTGCCTTATTCTTAAAAAATTATTGCTGATTTTTCTCAAATGCATGGAGAAAAACTTATAATATCAAATGGCCAATTCTTCAAATTCCAATCCATTCCATATTGCTCAAATTCCATCATGTAGTTCTCCCTTTCCATCTCCAGTAAATTCAGATTTTATTTATATTTCGATTATCTAATTGAATTAATTTTTTTATCCATGACTATCTGAATAAAAATGTATCCAAATTTGCAGGATCCTGATTCATAATCGAGTTCAGATGCAGAAAATATTCCACCAGTTCAAAAACGTCAGAAGCTCTTATCAGGAGAAACATACTGCAAGCAGTTGGTAGATGAAAAAGGACAACCGCTTTATCCTACCAATTGTAACATGCCATCTTCCAGATGCAATCTTGGGTCAGTGATGGAAATAACTGTTTGGTATAATGTAATTTGAACAAACCAATTGCATTGTGCTTACTAATATCATCTATGTACTAATGTTTAATATTTTTGAAATTAGGATTTTGATGATGAGTGACCTACCTATCATCTTCCGTTGCATCCCACTACAATGTCAAATCAAGAGAATGTTGCAACAAGAGCACACATAAGAGAGGAAGCATACCAAGAATGGTTGAATCAACCACCTATTCAATTCTCACTACATTCAGATTCACCAATTAGGAATGACTACAACAATAGTATTTCTTCACAAGTTGGAAATGGAGTCAATCAAATAGAGGTTGGTATGGATGATTATTTATGGGATACTACTACCATGGAGACAATGTTGTTAGATGCATTCCAGAATGATGAGCTAGGGGATGATGCTCATATCACTTATATCTTTTTCAAAAGCCTAAAATATGCTTCCACCACCCCTCTCTTTGGACCTATCCGGTCAAAGCCTACCCAAATAGGGACAACAATGTTACTGTACAACTTGAAATAAAAGTTTGGCATGTCATGCATGTTTCTCAGAAATATTGAGGTAACTAACCATCAAGTCCCTTATATTTTGAGAAATCTTGTCACACAATCAACATTAAAAACAATTGATTTAACGTTAAATGACATTGTACATTTCTATTTCCCACTAACTGTAGGTTATTCAAAGATAAGGTTCTTCCGAGTGATAATATCTTGCCTGGTAGCTGCGAAGAGGCAAAGTAGAAGTTGAAAATGTTGGGTGTTGAGTACATATCATATCATGCATGTCCGAATGATTGTATTCTATATAGAGGAAAATATCCAAACAATGAGATATGTCCAAAATGTGGGCATGATAGGTATCATAAATCAAATAAAAAGGGAAAATCACACGGTCCTCCTCATAAGATATTGAGTTACATGCCTATAATCCAAAGGATTCAAAGGCTCTTTCATTGCAAAGAATTAGCTATGTTGCAGGGATGACATGCCTCGCACAGAAATGAGTCGAGAGTTATGCGAATCCCAACAGATTCAATAGCCATGAAACATATAGAGGATACATGGCCTGGAAAATTCAAGGATGAAGTACAAAGTCTATTACTCTGCATAGCCATGGATGGCGTCAACCCATATTCCCTCCAAAACACCAACTATTCTATTTGTCATGTAGTAGTGATCAATAACAATATCCCCTCATGATTTTCCATGAAGAATGAACATCCTATGTTGGCTCTTATAGTCCCTTGTAGAAGATAAGTGAAAAACATGGATGTTTACCTACAACCATTGGTAGATGAATTGAAGGAATTATGGGAAGAGATACATGTATATGATGTATCAAGACCCATCGCATCAGAGAGGAGTTTTACATTATATGGCATATGTGCTTACACCACACATGATTATCTAGGCTTAGGAGTTTTCTATGGTAAATTACATGTTTATTGATTTGTTTATATACGTAACAATATTTTTTGGCATATTTAATTCACTGGGATTTTTCTGATCTTCAATGCTAACATGCTCTGTATACATTAATAATTTCGTAGGTCTTGTAACAAAAGGGTATCGTGGATGCAAATGTTGTGGACATTCTCTAAAGGATAGGTGGTCCAACCACCTACGAAAGCCAGTGTACAACTGCTCTAGGGTATTCCTCCCAGAACAATACCCTTACAGAAGAACACCATCTACTTTCAATGGTAAACCATATATAACCCAAAGGCCTACAATAATGACACCATCAGAATGGTTTAGAGCATATGAGAGAGAGAAGGAGAAGGATATTACAAAAATGTTCGATTCAAATGGGGAGCCTATGTTCGATGATCCAGAATTATTCGACACCTATGTTGAGAAATTTCCCATTGGGATGAAAAGGAAATATGTCTTTTATGAGCTCCCATATTGGGAGCATCTTAAGATTGCCCATTTACTAGATCCCATGCATATATTTAAAAATGTTTCATCTTCTTTATGGAGGCATATATCATAAAAATAAAGTGACACATTGGTTGTTAGGAGAGATCTTATTTCTTCAAAAACTAAAAAGAAACATTAGCCAAGACACGAAAGTAGAGGAGATGCCGATCCCTCTTGGTCTTTCAAAGAAGGTGATGTCCCATGGATTTTGAAAAAAGATGATCTTTCTTTGGCAAAGGAAGTTATATTGGGTGTGAAGGTGCCTTATTTATATGGGTCTTCACAACGATGCAAATTCACTATGAAAGACCATTTTTCGGGGTTGAAATCACATGACCATTTGAATATTCTAAGAAAACCTATGTCAAAAACATGATTGTATTATTTGTTTTAATTTTTATGCCATGGGATAAAACAAAATTAATTGTGTATGTGTTTACTTTGTAGTGTCATTATCCTCTACTCATGCATGGGTGTGTGAACCATGACTTCCCCCAAGACCTATGACATGCCGTATCTAATTTATCTGCCTTTGTACGTTGGATCACATCAAAGGAGATTCATATGGCTAGAATTCCATGATGGTGTCAAGAGATAGCTGAGATTGTTTGTATGTTTGAGAAGGAACTGCCGACGAGTTTCATGGACTTGTAGGTTCATCTTCTAATTCACCTACTAGATGAGGTTGAACTAGTTAGAGTGGTATCCTATCGTTGGATGTTCATCTTAGAGAGGTACATGTAGAAATTGAAAGGATTTGTTCAACAAAAGGAAAAATCCGAGGGGTCTATGGCAGAGGGGTACATATCATATGAGTCTTTCTATTATGCTAGTGAATACATCAAGTAGATAAAAAACACACCAGGTGCGGTGATTTGGGACAACGAAAGGGATGAAGACAAAAGAGAAGGGGAGCTTCTCCAAATGAATGGAAAACAATGCTTGATAAAGAGTAAGTAACTTACCGTTTGTCAAATTTCTACACAGTAACTATTCATACTGAAATTCATAATGTATAATTTGATCTCATACGTACTATATGTCGGTTTGATTTCATGAATATATACATCAACAAATTCAGAGATTGATGCCAACAATAAATTCATTCTTTACAATTCAGAGGCAACACAACCATGGGTCACATTGTATGAAAAAAAGAAGAGGAAATGGGACACTGACATGAAAGAATTCAGACGGTTGAATGGTAGAAGCAGGACTTATCCTAATTATTTAAAAGAAAATATGACAATGCTATGCCCTAATAGTTGGGATGTTGACCAGGTCAAAGAGAAATACGATGCTTCTGTTCGTTACCTGTGTGTTGAAGAGGATGGAATAAACATAGATATTGGGTGCAGAAACTCGGTAATAATCTCTTTGTGTACATTTTTAACTTCATAATGCACCTTTGAATTGTAACATCTATATTTTGTATTTTATTGGTCAGGTTATTAGACACATGACATTGTGACTTTTTCACCTTTTTATAGGTGCATTTGTTCCCATCTATGTGGGCATATGGACATCATTTCGCACAGAGGATGTCGATGATGGACACATGACACAAGATTGGGGAGTGGAATTCAAGTTTGACCAATCTAGGCATGCTAGCCACCACGATAAAAA
>ML792072.1:108462-126792 GCA_009831015.1 Picea engelmannii
AAGACCATTTTTCGGGGTTGAAATCACATGACCATTTGAATATTCTAAGAAAACCTATGTCAAAAACATGATTGTATTATTTGTTTTAATTTTTATGCCATGGGATAAAACAAAATTAATTGTGTATGTGTTTACTTTGTAGTGTCATTATCCTCTACTCATGCATGGGTGTGTGAACCATGACTTCCCCCAAGACCTATGACATGCCGTATCTAATTTATCTGCCTTTGTACGTTGGATCACATCAAAGGAGATTCATATGGCTAGAATTCCATGATGGTGTCAAGAGATAGCTGAGATTGTTTGTATGTTTGAGAAGGAACTGCCGACGAGTTTCATGGACTTGTAGGTTCATCTTCTAATTCACCTACTAGATGAGGTTGAACTAGTTAGAGTGGTATCCTATCGTTGGATGTTCATCTTAGAGAGGTACATGTAGAAATTGAAAGGATTTGTTCAACAAAAGGAAAAATCCGAGGGGTCTATGGCAGAGGGGTACATATCATATGAGTCTTTCTATTATGCTAGTGAATACATCAAGTAGATAAAAAACACACCAGGTGCGGTGATTTGGGACAACGAAAGGGATGAAGACAAAAGAGAAGGGGAGCTTCTCCAAATGAATGGAAAACAATGCTTGATAAAGAGTAAGTAACTTACCGTTTGTCAAATTTCTACACAGTAACTATTCATACTGAAATTCATAATGTATAATTTGATCTCATACGTACTATATGTCGGTTTGATTTCATGAATATATACATCAACAAATTCAGAGATTGATGCCAACAATAAATTCATTCTTTACAATTCAGAGGCAACACAACCATGGGTCACATTGTATGAAAAAAAGAAGAGGAAATGGGACACTGACATGAAAGAATTCAGACGGTTGAATGGTAGAAGCAGGACTTATCCTAATTATTTAAAAGAAAATATGACAATGCTATGCCCTAATAGTTGGGATGTTGACCAGGTCAAAGAGAAATACGATGCTTCTGTTCGTTACCTGTGTGTTGAAGAGGATGGAATAAACATAGATATTGGGTGCAGAAACTCGGTAATAATCTCTTTGTGTACATTTTTAACTTCATAATGCACCTTTGAATTGTAACATCTATATTTTGTATTTTATTGGTCAGGTTATTAGACACATGACATTGTGACTTTTTCACCTTTTTATAGGTGCATTTGTTCCCATCTATGTGGGCATATGGACATCATTTCGCACAGAGGATGTCGATGATGGACACATGACACAAGATTGGGGAGTGGAATTCAAGTTTGACCAATCTAGGCATGCTAGCCACCACGATAAAAAACTAATACGAGGGAAGTTAGGTTATGTTGGAAAGATACAATAGATCATTCGAGTGGACTTCTCTTCTTTCCAATGTGTTGTTTTTCGATGCAAGTAGTGGGACACCTTTGATCAGAATAATGTAAAGGAATATTCCAATAGTGGGATGATATGTATCAACTCTAGAAATATGTGAGATGAATATAAAGAGCCTTATGTTTTCCCAAAAAACTGTAACCAAGTGTAACACCCTATTTCCCCCAGTCTGTAAAAATAACTATACTGGCCAAGAACTGTGCAAACTAAAAAATGTGAATGTGTGATGTGAATGGACCTTGTGGAAAAGGTCGATGAATGTAAATAATAATATAAATATATATATGTATTGCAGGACTACTGAGAAGGGAAGGTGCTGAAAAAGAGACCACGATGGCTGAAGAAAGGCAGTGGAAGGCACTTGGAATGGTGGCGTTAACTTCCACCGAGACCAATAACGTATTTGGACTTCACTGGCCCGAAGAACCAAGAGCGGCTCGTTGGCCCCCGAATTAAATGACTCGCCAGTGTTGGTAGGTAAAGGGCTCCTCATGAGTAATGAGGGATGGGGGTGAACCACCCATCCCTAGAGTCCTAAGATCTGACCACTGCGAGAAAAATCATGCCACACACCTCGCCGAAAGGAGAAAAGGTAGGAAGAGTGGATGATCAAGGGGCAGACGCGAGGGGAAGAGGAGAACTTTGGAAAAATACAAAGTGAGTGATAGCAGAGAAGAAGGAGAGTAACCTTTGTTCTCGGTCACTGGCAAGCAGAGACACAGTCTCGCAACATCGTGGTCTCAGCTCGAGGGTGGCTAGTGGTAAATCCGTTGGGAGTTGCTGAGCCTACGGTTGGGTGGAAACGAGCACCCCTCTCAGCAGTTGCAATCACACCTGGTGTTATTTCTGATAAGTGTTTTATATCCTGTATCTTGAAGTTTATATGCTGATATATATGTTCATAGTCTGTGCAATTTATGAATTGGTTGAGCATAAGACTGTTTGTGTGGTGTTTTGACCAGAAATGGTGGTTGCATGCTTACAATGGAAAGACCACGTATGGATTATGTTTTACAAATTGCTATTTATATGCTTACTGATCTATGTTAGACTTCAAGTCTGCTCTAGAGAGGTTATTCCTGTGTTTTGCCTACCAGATGCCTTGGATAGATTTCCTCCCGAAGGCATCCTTTTGAGACCACTCCCTTACCTTAGAGAAGACCTTCCAGTCTGGTCTTCAAAACCTGGTGTAAATTACCTGAGGACCCGAAGAAGGATGTTAGAGGTTAAGTCTCAAAACCTTGTATGAGGGAGAACAGTCCTTGTAGACCTCAACATTTCGGCGTTTAAGCACCCGGAGTATCTAGGTGCGAGTTTTCTTGCACTCGCGAATCCCGAAACCCTGATCCGTGAAATCCCAAAACAGGAGCGTGTGGACAAGAATCGACTGACAGACGAGATCCCTTCAGAAGATCTGAGGTCATTCACAACCATTAGTTTGGAGGAATAAATGAGGGCGTTAAATGCCTTAACCCTTTTTCCTTTGTCTTCGTGAGTAGCGTAGAAATCGGGACCGTAGATCCCCAAGGTCTGTGGGAGTATCCAGACCGTAGATTTTTCCACGTCCAGGGAGTGGCAGGAGAGTGCACAACGCGAGACAGGCCTTAGCCATCAGACCTTATTTCAAAACACCCATCAGTTGTTAGATCTGACAGGAGATGCACGGGGGTTAAACCTTTGTGAGCAGTAGAAGTGAAAAGTCTCGAAGGAGTTGGTATCTGGATCTCGACATTCGGGAGTTCGGGGGTCCTGAGGACGAAGGTCTGGACACTTGACATCAAAAGTTATGAATTTGCGAAAGGATCAGAGCCATCCATCTACGGAAGGACACGTGTCACAAGATCATCCGCTTCGGAGTCTCGGGCACCGAGACTCACAGAGGTGAGCGTCTAGAATTTGCGAGTGGCGAAGTCGCGAAAGAATCTGATCCATTCGTTGGAAGGAGGACACATGTCACAAGATCCTCTCTATTAAGGATTCAAAAATCGAGAGTCAGAGGAGGAATTCTCTTGACTTCGCGAGCGGTGAAGTCGCGAGAAGATCAGAAATGTCTGTCTGAGGAGGACAGGTGGCAGAGATCGAGGGATCTCGTGAACTCGGAGGTTCGCAAGGTGAGAGACCAGAAGTTGAGTGCTCTAAGTCGTGAGTGGCAAAATCGCGAGGAGCAAGGATAGTCGTTGGATACAGGTCAAGGGAGGACCATTGGATCAGAGCCTCATTGTGCGTATCATGAATTCAGAGGTTCAGAGGTTGAAAGGACCTCGTCTCGACTGCAGAAGTTGCAAAGTGCCGAGAGCCGAGGCACAAGTGAGGACATGTGGCATAATCACAAGTGGGGCCCACGTGATTGACAAGTGGACACGCATCACCTGGAGAAGGGAGTCAACGCTCCGTTGATTTATCGCGTCTCGGGGATTCACGGGATGAGAGCACAGGAACTCGATGCTAAAACCTGTGAAACAGCGAGGAGTGAGAGGTGCTAGCGCTTAGCCTTGCTGTTGGTCACGCATAAAGGGTGCTGACAGAAGGGATCTATGCCCAGTACGTGATTTTGGATATCGTGAATTTGGGAAGGAAGAGTCAGGAGTTTTGACTCGCGAACTCGCGAGATTGTGAGTTGCGACAAGCGCCTTAAGGAATAGGCCTTGGTCATAGCGTTGTGGTCGCTCGGAGAGGGTGGAGCTCACGCCTAGTGCTGTTCGCACAGGGGAGCTTCTGAAAGGATCTATGGATCGATTAGAAGAAGATTCTAGCTGGGAATCAAAAGGGGCTGCTTCAGCTCATAAAAGAAACTGAACGATCCTTAAGACCGGGAGATCGCATAGAGACTCTGTCGAGGCAGAGGTGGCATCTGCAGCCTGTGCTAAGCCTCGTAGGATTTTGGGGGTTCTATCCCTCGAGGAAAGGCGAAAAATTTATTATGTCGTAGATGGTGTGTTACAAATTGGTATCAAAGCATGGTTACAACACTCGACCTGCTTGGGCTCATGAACAAGTTGCGTAGAAGCTCCGTTCGAAACACTCTTAAAAAAAAAAAAAGAAAAAAAAAAGAGTAACCCCTTGTCTTAACCTCCCTAATTAAAAGACGAAGTTGAGAATGAAAAATCCCTATTGTGTGTGTGTACATGTGAAAATATGAATTATGTACTGTTTATAAATAAATATAAATATCAACTAACAACAAATGTTCTTCCTTTTGCACACAAGCGGAAGATCAACGGCGGGAAATTATCAACGCATAGTATGGTGACTCACCATGAAGTGGGAGAAGGATCCCACAATAGAGACGAAGAGTCCGATGAAAGGAGGGCAGCAAGGACCCCTCCAGGTCTTGCCGAGACTATGAGGAGCCTCATGGTTGAATTACAAATCTGTAAGGCCGACAATGAAAGGATGATGAAAGAACAAGAAAAACAAACAGAAATTAACGTAGTTTTATTGTAGAGTTTATCCGATCTACAAAGACAAATGCAACATGAACCTGAAACTCAGAAACATGGTCATATCAGTGGTCACACTAAGAGGAGCACCTCAAAAAAGGTCCGCCCCAGAGGTAAAGGACAAGCGTCGGATGATTCCTCTGAGAAGGAAGCTGGCGATTCAGAGGGCTCTTCTAGCAACATAACCAATTCCTATCCCCAAAGGAAACAGAAGAAGCAAAAGTCTTCCAAATATTGTAAATTCGAAGAATTCAGAAAATCCAAACCACCCTCCTTCGACGGTGAAATAAAGAAGGGAGAGGAAGTAGAGGCCTGGCTACTTGGACTAAAGAAGTATTTCAAAGTCCATGACTTTTCAGAAAATATGAAGGCATGAGTGGTCACCTTCAACTTGAATGGAAAGGCTTCCATTTGGTGGGAAGACCTTAAAAATGTGAAAGGGGTTCGTGAAGAGGACCTGTCTTGGGAACGGTTTGAGAAATACTTCCGAAAGAAGTATCTGTCGGAAAAATATTTTGACGAAAAGACTAGAGAGGATTATGAACTCAGACTGGGACAACTCACTATAGAAGAATATGTCAACAAATTCCTCGATTTGTTGAGGTATGTACCCTATATCAAGGCAAAAAAGGCAAAGGTGCAACGCTTCATCAATGGACTACCTAAGGACTATCAGAATAGAAATGAATTTGATGAGCCAAAGACTCTAGAAGGCACTATTCGAAAGGAAACCTATTGTCATGAACATTTTGGGCATCAAGCAGAACCTCGCGAAGGATGGAAACAGAAGAATAGTTCAAGATTTCAGAAAAAGGGGAATTAAATCCCCAGGATTTAAGAACTATAAGAAGAACCCAAGAATGAGCTTCCCATCCCGGAGTATGCACCATCAAAATTTTCCCTCCTTGAGTAGAAATAAAACTTCTGGACCCATATCAGTGAAGACTAATAACCTAAAGAGAGAACCTTTGAAATGATGGGGTTGCAGGGAAGAACATCTATTGAGAGACTGTCCACACCAACAACAGAATAGTCGGAGGATTTATAACATCCAGGAAGCTACTACCGTCAATGATGTGGCCAGGAGTGAGCCACAAATTTATGTAGCCTTGGATCCGAAAACCTGTCTCAGTAAGACAAATATCAGCTTTGCAAATGAGAAAGTATTGCCGAAAGGGATGTTCCCTATATGCAATACAGTTGTTGAAAACAATCGAAGGTGGCAAACCAAGCCTTGACGATCACCCTATCCTGAGAGAATATAGAGATGTGTTTCTGGAAGAGGTACCGGGTCTACCTCCGAGAAGGGACATAGACTTATCGATAGAACTTGCACCGGGAGCGATGCCAGTGTCTAGGACACCCTACCAGATGAGCACACTCGAGTTAGTTGAACTCAAGTTGCAACTAAAAGAAATGAAGGATAAGGGCTATATTCGGCCCAACGTGTCTCCATGGGGAGCACCAGTCCTGTTCGTGAAAAAGAAGGACGGTACCCTTAGACTGTGTATAGATTATAGGCAACTCAATAAGGTAACCATAAAGGACAAGTACCCCTTGCCCAGGATCGATGACCTATTCGATCAATTGGGGGGTGCATCTATTTTCTCAAATATTGATTTGAGGTCGGGATACCATCAAGTCCGAATCAAGGGTGAAGACATCCATAAAACTGCCTTCCAAACCAGGTATGGTCACTATGAGTTCGTGGTAGTGCCATTTGGGTTGACTAATGCCCCTGCCACTTTTATGTGCTTGATGAACAATGTACTCAGTAAATTCCTAGACAAATTTGTGCTGGTTTTTATTGACGATATATTAATTTACTCCAAGAATAGAGAAGAGCATGAAGAGCATCTTAGGCTTGTGCTACAAGTGCTAAGAGAACATCAGCTTTATGCCAAATTCAACAAATGTGACTTCTTCCAGAAGCAAATAGATTACTTAGGCCACGTCCTATCTGAAGAAGGGATAGTAGTAGACCCTGACAAGATCAGGTCTATTATGGAATGCCCTACCCCAAAGGATGTTTTGGACGTCAAATTCTTTATGAGATTAGCAGGATACTATAGGAGATTTATAAAAGGATTCTCCAAGATTGGTTGTCCAATCACTGCCCTCCAGAAGAAGGGGAAAAAATTCTTGTGGACACAGAAGTGTGAAGAAAGATTTCAAACCCTGAAACATCTACTGACCCATGCACCCATGCTGAAGATCGCCAATCTAGAAGCTGACTTCCTCGTGTGCACAAATGCCTGTAAGGAAGGGCTCAGAGGAGTCCTTATGCAGGAAGGAAGTGTGATCTGCTATGAATCCCGAAAACTGAATGAGCATGAAGTCAATTATGTGACCCATGATCTAGAACTGGCTGTCATAGTGCATGCCTTGAAAATGTGGAGGCATTACCTCCTGGGAAGAAAGTTTGTGCTTATGACAGATCACTGTGGATTGCGATACCTGTTTGATCAACCAAAGATCAATGCTAGACAAGCTAGGTGGATGGCCCTCCTTAGCGAGTTTGATTTCGAAGTCAAACACATTAAAGGAAAGGAAAATAGGGTGGCCGATGCCCTTAGCAGAAGTATGAAAACAATTTACCTGGCAGCGGTGAGCACCTGCGAAACAGATGTCAAGGAAAGAATCAGAAATGCACAAGAAACAGATCCCTTTGTCCAGACCGTGACCATTTACCTACAACAAGGACCCACCAGAGAAAAATATGAAGGCTACCAGATGACCGAAGGAGGTCTGCTCACTTACAGAAGCAGATTTTATATTCCGGATTGTGACGACTTGAAGAGGTTCATACTGGATGAACTACATAAAAGACCCAATTCTGGTCATCCAGGATACCAGAAGATGATCACGGCCACTAGGAGACAATTCTATTGGCATGGAATGAAGAAAGACATAGCCGAGTACTTGGCCAAATTGATAGAGTGCCAACAGGTTAAAGCAGAACATCGACACCCAACAAGATTATTACAACCTCTACCAATTCCAGAATGGAAATGGGAAACCATCTCCATGGATTTCATCACTGGATTACCAACATCGACCAAACAGAATGATGCCATTATGGTAGTGGTGGATAAATTGAGCAAGTCTGCTCATTTTATCCCTGTCAAATCCACTTGCAAAGAAATCGATATTTCCCAGGTATTCATGAAGGAGATATTTAGATTGCATGGTATGCCAAAAGAGATCGTGTCCGACAGAGACACGAAATTTACTTCTAACTTTTGGAAATCACTGATGGCTGGCTTAGAAACCAAATTGTTGTTTAGCACCTCCTATCACCCTCAAACTGACGGACAAACAGAAAGAGTGAAACAAATAATTGAAGACATGCTAAGAATGCATGTAATGCATCAACCCAGGAAGTGGGAAGACTACCTGCCACTGGTAGAATTCGCCTACAACAACAGCTACCAAGCATCCTTAAAGATGAGTCCCTTCGAAATCCTCTATGGTAGACCATGTAACACTCTAGTCAGCTGGAGTAATCTCGTAAACAAAATTTCTTTTGGACCCGACATGTTGAAAGAAATGGAACAACAAGTGACTCAGATAAAACAAAACCCGAAGGTCGCTCAAAACCGACAGAAAAGTTATGTCGACCAAAAGAGAACTCCAAGAGAGTTCAAAATGGGAGACCATGTATATCTGAGAGTTAGACCCAGGAAAAGTTCCCTGAAAATGGGAGCTTGTGCCAAGTTAGCACCTCGGTATTGTGGACCCTTTGAGGTTCTAGATAGAGTGGGACCTGTAGCCTATAGGCTAGCACTTCCTCCCACAGTCAAAGCACATAATGTTTTCCATGTCTCATTATTGAAGAAATATGTACATGATGCTAACCATATAATTGATTGGTCTATGATCCAGGGGGAACCGGAGGGAGAATTTCTACTAGAACCTCAATGCATACTGGACAGAAAGGAAACCCCGCTCTGGAACCGAACCATTGCACAGGTCAAGGTGCAGTGGAAACATTTTGGCCCAGATGAGGCCTCATGGGAAATGGAGGATGCCATGAACATGCATATTCAATTTTGTTTACACTTGTACATGCATGTCATGTTGATAGATAAGAACATCGAGGAAGATGTTCCTTTAAGGGGGAGGGAATTGTAACACCCTATTTCCCCCAGTTTGTAAAAATAACTATACTGGCCAAGAACTGTGGCAAACTAAAAAATGTGAATGTGTGATGTGAATGGACCTTGTGGAAAAGGTCGATGAATGTAAATAATAATATAAATATATATATGTATTGCAGTACTGCTGAGAGGGGAAGGTGCTGAAAGAGAGACCATGATGGTTGAAGAAAGGCAGTGGAAGGCACCTGGAATGGTGGCGTTAACTTCCACCAAGACCAATACCGTATTTGGACTTCACTGGCCCGAAGAACCAAGAGCGGCTCGCTAGCCCCCGAATTAAATGACTCGCCAGCGTTGGTAGGTAAAGGGATCCTCATGAGTAATGAGGGATGGGGGTGAACCACCCATCCATAGAGTCCTCAGACCTGACCACTGCGAGGAAAATCATGCCACACACAACCTCACCAAAAGGAGAAAAGGCAGGAAGAGTGGACAATCAAGGGGCAGACGCGAGGGGAAGAGGAGAACTATGGAAAAATACAGAGTGAGTGATAGCAGAGAAGAAGGAGAGTAACCTTCGTTCTCGGTCACTGGAAACTAGAGACGCAGTCTCATAGAATCGTGGTCTCAGCTTGGGGGTGGCTAGTGGTAAATCCGTTGGGAGTCGCTGAGCCTATGGTTGGGTGGAAATGAGCACCCCTCTTAGCAGTTGCAATCACACCTGGTGTTATTTCTGATAAGTGTTTTATATCCTGTATCTTGAAGTTTATATGCTGATATATATGTTCATAGTCTGTGCAATTTATGAATTGGTTGAACATAAGACTGTTTGTGTGGTGTTTTGACCAGAAATGGTGGTTGCATGCTTACAATGGAAAGACCACGTATGGCTTATTTTTTACGAATTTCTATTTATATTCTTACCGATCTAAGTCAGACTTCAAGTCTGCTCTCGGGAGATTATTCCTGTGTTTGTTCTACCAGATGCCTTGGATAGATTTCCTCTCAAAGGCATCCTTTTGAGACCACTCCCTTACCTTAGAGAAGACCTTCCAGTCTAGTCTTCAAAACCTGGTATAAATTACCTGAGGACCCGAAGAAGGATGTTAGAGGTTAAGTCTCAAAACCTTGTACGAGGGAGAACGGTCCTCATAGACCTCAACATTTTGGCATTTCATCACCTGGAGTATCTAGGTGCAAGTTTTCTTGCGCTCGCGAATCCCGAAACCCCGACCTACGAAATCCCGAAATGGGAGCATGTGTACAAGAATCGATTGACAGACGAGAACTCGTCGGAAGATCTGCGGTCATTCATGACCGTTAGATTGGAGGAATAAACGAGGGCGCTAAATGCCTTAACCCTTTTTCCTTTGTCTTCATGAGTAGCGAAGAAATTGGGACCGTAGATCCCCGAGGTCTGTGGGAGTATCCAGACCGTAGATTTTTCCACTTCCAGGGAGTGGCAGGAGAGTTCACAGCACGAGGTAGGTCTAAGCCGTCAGAACTTAGTTCGAAACACTCGTCAGCCGTTAGATATGACAGGAGATGCACCGGGGTTAAACCTTCATGAAAAGCAGAAGCGAAAAGTCCCGAAGGATTTGGTATCGGGATCTCGACATTCGAGAGTTCAGGGGTCTTGAGGATGAAGGTCTGGACACTCGACATCAGAAGTTCCGAATTTGTGAAAGGATCGGAGCCATCCGTCTGCGGAAGGACGCATGTTGCAAGATCATCCACTTCAGAGTTTCAGGCACCGGGACTCACAAAGGTGAGCATATAAACTTTGTGAGTGGTGAAGTCAAGGAAGAATCTGAGCCATCCGTTGGAAGGAGGACACATGTCATGAGATCCTCTCTATCGAGGATTCAGACATCGGGAGTCAGAGGAGGAAGTCTCTTGACTTCGTGAGTGGTGAAGTCGCGAGAAGATCAGAACTGTCTATTTGAGGAGGACAGGTGGCAGAGATCGAGGGATCTTGCGAACTCGGAGGTTCGCAAGGTGAGAGCTGAGAAGTTGAGTGCTCCAAGTCATGAGTGGCGAAATTGCGAGGAGCAAGGATAGTCATTGGATCCAGGTCAAGGGAGGACCGTTGGATCAGAGCCTCATCGCGCGTATCGTGCATTTGGAGGTTCGGAGGTTGAAAAGACCTCATCTCGACTGCAGAAGTCACGAAGTGCCGAGAGCCGAGGCATGAATGAGGACACGTGGTAGAATCACAAATGGGGCCCACATGATTGACAGGTGGACACGCGTCGCCTCTAGAAGGGAGTCAACGCTCCGTTGATTTCTCGCGTCTCGGGGATTCGCGGGATGAGAGCACGGGAGATCGACGCTAAAACCCATGAAATGAAGAGTAGCGAGAGGTGATAGCGCTTAGCCTAGTCATTGGTCATGCACAGAGGGCGTTGACAGAAGGGATCTATGCCCAGTACGTGATTTCGGATATCGTGAACTTGGGAAGGAAGAGTCAGGAGTTTTGACTCATGAACTCGTGAGATTGCGAGTTGCGACAAGCACCTTCGGGAATAGGCCTTAGTCATAGCGTTGTGGTCGCTCGGAGAGGGTGGAGCTCGCGCCTAGTGTTGTTCACACAGGGGAGCTTCCGAAAGGATCTGTGGATCGATTGGAAGAAGATTCTAGCTGGGAATCAAAAGAGTCCGCTTCGGCTCATAAAAGAAACTGAACGATCCTTAAGACCGGGAGGTCACGTAGAGACTCTGTCGAGGCAGAGGTGGCGTCTATAGCCTGTGCTAAGCCCCGTAGGATTCTGGGGGTTCTGTCCCTCGAGGAAAGGCGAAAAATTTATTACACCGCAACGTGTATGTGACACCAAGTGTTTTTTAACCCATATGTGTTGGATAGGGATTGGTGGTTCGTATTAAGACACGACCCTAGATCAAAACATATTTTTGGGAACAACAATGTTATGACAATCAGGGTGATGACAACAAAGAGTGACATGTAAATGTTTTATTTGATCATTTATACTTTTGTTGTATCTTTTTGTTATCTTTATTTTGCTAATTATATTGTTTTTTATTCATCTTGTGACAGAGGAAATGGAAAGTTAATTATAACAAATCTTTGAACAATTTTAGTTGGTTAATAGTGAGTTCGATGCGTAATGTGTTCGTCTTTCAAATTATTTGTGACTGCATGGAACAATTGATTGAAATAGAATTTTATATTGTTATTTGAAGATATTTATATGTCGTTGCATGTTTAATATAATTTTTTAAGAATTATTTTCATGATAAAGTCGTAACAACATGTTTTTAGAAAAAAATCGTCAAACATTTTATAGTTGGCATTTTATATTATTGCTAGGATTCACAAAGGTGTTTACACTTAAAACTAAGTATTTCCAATTGTGAAATCATGAAAAATGTCAAACCAATTGAATTTTTAATGAGATATGAAATTCTACTTTCTCCATATAAAGTTTTATAATGACAAAAATAACAATAGGAAGATTTGCATCCACAAAATTTTAGGGCCAATAGAATGCTTATCATTGGAGATCATAACTTTTTATAATAACAATTTTTAGTGTAGAATAGTCTATTAAAAAAGAGTAAATACTAAAATGGAAAATAACATTTATTCATATGTAATTTTTTTTTTAGTTAGAATGAATATGTATGAACTATCTATGCAATATAATAATGTTTATGGTAATTTTACAATTATAGTTTCAACCATATTGAACTTTGTAATTTATAAAAATATCTTTGCATTTTTTTATTTAAATTAAGTCTTTATGTTTCATATATACAATTGTGATATAAGTTCACCAATACATAATCTATAATAAAGATCATTTAATAGGAAAAAAACAACGTGATGATAACCATCTAACAAACATAAACATCATCTAAAATACACATTTAAATTCGCTAACATCATCTAATTATATATACCTCTACAACATATAAATGCCATTAATTAGCTAGCACACAAATCTAATAATCTAACAGGGCATCATCATTGTGATCACATCTAACAAAACACAAACATTATCTAACATCATCATCACACACATCTAAAAAGAATCATTTAACATACACATCTATCAAACACATTTAACAAACATATCTAACATGACCTAACAATGTACACATCAACATCAACATATAAATTATTTAAGGACATCATCATGATCAATACGAAAAATGCCCATCTAATGAACATTTTTATAACATACACATATATCAAGCACATTTAAAAAACATATCTAACATGACCTAACAATATAGACATCAACATCAACATATAAATTAAGTACATCAACATCAACATATAAATTAAGTACATCAACATCAACATAAGAAATGCACCATATATATATATATATATATATATATATATATGATGAACAAGTCAAATAACTGCTATAACATATCTGGTTCAGCCGATGCGATAATCATATCTACAACAATAGTGGAGGCCTGGTCTATAGTAGAAGATGATGGATTGTTAGAAGGAAGTGGTTGGTCGATTCTATGATCAGGAATATGCAGTGGAGGAATAGGTGTTGCTTTCTCATAGGAGGAGGATGATGTGGAGAAGGATCACAGTCACACTCATCAATCGATGGGGTACTGGACTAATGGGTATTGGAAGAAGAGTGCGTATCATCAGGAGCCCTCCTCGTTGCTAGTAACCTGGTAGCTCTGACGATATGACATATAAGAGGCATCATATCACACAACATCTCCCTCCAAATATCCAAGAGCCTAGGATCTGCCCTAATGTCTCACATCAACACAGGGCATACTCCCACCTCAGCCAAAAGTGCACGGAGTTGGCCGCCCAATTCCAACCTGAATCTAGTATCTAGCCTATGACAGATATTGTCGGGTATCTGCACCCGAGGACCCTGACCCGTTGCAGCCTTAGGCATCATCTCCTCATATTCATATGGTGGGGAAGAAGGCATGCCCCCAATAAATGTACCAATATTTTCAAAATATATAGTACACAACAATAATTACACAGTTTCATTAAACAAGTTAAAGAACATGTTAATTTTATTCTAATTAAGTAAGACAATAAAATGAAACTAGATTAATTAAAAAAAAACACTAATATTGCCTCTAGTATCTGGTGGCTCATTCGATGTGAAGAGAATATTGGGACATCCTTGTCAATCCAACCCCGTGTAAGGACACAACACCATCACGAAGATGTGATCGACCTCACTGGCTAGTAGCCCCAGTGCGTCAATGGAAATCCTGGCCAAAAACTCCGACTGTCCTCTCTTGGGAGTCATCTCACCCTACATGTGCATCCACACCCGAGTCATCGAACTAAAAGGATGACATACAAAAGTAGGCCTCGTCTCTGGAAACCTCTCAAAAAATAAACAAAACAACTCTGAAGCAAAAGGGAAGTTCTCCCTCCCATGTATCATAGCACGACATCTATCTAAAGCTATACAAAACTACCACAAAAAAAGGTAGACCACCTTATAATACATCATGGCCTCTGTACCAAAGAATCAACATAATACAAAAGAGGACAACTAATGCGCTGCCTGTCACTGGTAAAGTGTGCAATGGTCGTTACTAATAGTGAGAGGCACCTAACCTCCTCTACATCGAAATAAATGATACATAACTCTCCACCAGACACCTAAAAATCAACTAGGGAAAGCACATCAACCCCAATATATCTATGAGAGTACATGAGATGAATATCTACTGCAACACCTACTGGGACATCAAGGAACTGTGGAAAATCCTCCCCTCTCCTGGATAACCCAGTGACAAAATACATATCCTCCTCAGTGAGATGGTAGCATTGATCAAGAGCGACACTGAACACATATCGATGGACATCCCATCGACGAATCAGTTTCACCAACAACGTGGAGTGCCCCTTCAGGGATGTAGCCTCCTCATAGTACTTAAGGAGGCCTACATTCCTCAAGAGTACATGGGATGCTATAGTAATAGGGTGGGGGTACAAATCCCTCTTCCTCTCCCTCGCCTCCCAATCCCGTACAACATTGTACAGGTCAACCCTCTGCTCCTGTTGTTGTTGTTGTTGTTCTCTCTAATGACGTCTCTACATAATTAACATATGAAATACATCATCCTCATACATAAAACATACAAAAAATCTAGTAAATGAGAAATTTATTTATAAATATGGAAAAATAACTTCCTTCAAAAAATAAGTTAATTTTATCATCGATGCACCCGAAAAACAGTCAAGCACCGCCCGCAGTCCGTATCTTACTTGTGATCATTGTCGACAGTGATCCCTTATAACCTAATGTACCGTATGAAATTTGTAATATTATTTTATGCGGTGCGTTGTATAACCTTACCACACTAATGCGTGAAGGTTATCTGACGCACGACCTAAGATAATAAAAACTTAAAATATTAAAGCACTATAAAACATTTTTTTTAAAAATTGTTTTTGCGGTGCGTATCCTCTTCCTGACACGCACTGATGCTTTTTAGGAAAGGCGACGCACCACACCACTAATTTAAAAAAAATGATAATTACGGTACTTAGGCATTTATGCTCTAATTTTTTAAGGTGGTGTGTTGTGTAAGCATTAACGCACCAGTGCGTACGTTTAGCAACAGACAACATAAAATAATATATATGATTTATGTGGTGCGTCTTCTAACGTAATGCCCTGATGCGTTAGCGTTAATTATACGCACCGCCAAAACTAGCTATATTATTTTATGCGTTGCGTCGGTAAACTTATGCCGCAGTATGTTAATGTTTACAAACACACCGCCATAAAAAAATTGACATTGTTTTTCGGTGCACCTTGTAAATTTTTAGGGTGCACCGACCGCGGTGCGAGCCAAACGACTTGAACACACCGCACATAATAATAATAATTATTTTAAACAGTGGAAATTTAACTAAATTTTTAATTTTATTTCGCTAAGAGTTTAAGTTATAAGGAAACAAAGACATTACCTTGACATTTTCTCGTCGGGGAGGCATGGTTGGCACATAGTCCAATTTTTTTTTTCCCACCGTTTGGAAAAAATCAAAATAAATGCATGGATCAACAGACATAAGGAAGGAAAGCAAGGGAAGCACTGATGACATGACGTTTTAGAGTGACAAAAGTTGCATCGGTGCTTGAGAACTCTACAACACTGAAAATGGTAAAAATGAATTTTATTGGTGGTATTTTTTTTTATTTAACCCTATTACGGTGCGCTCAAAATTAGATGCACTGGTGCGTCTTTATTTACCTAGCGCACCGGGGTATATATTTTTTTAAAATAACCTATCCACGGTGTGTTATTTTTTAGAGCAACTTGGAGCACCAGTGTGTTCGTATTTAAGGAGCGCACCACAATATAGTTTTTTAAAATAACCCTACGACGGTGTGCCATTTGTTAAAGCACAGATGCATCTATATTTTGATAGCACATCGAAGTATATTTTTTGAAATAGCCCAACCATGGTGCACCATTTTATTAGAGCACTGGTGCGTCATTATTTAAGGAGCGCACCAGAGTATATTTTTTTGAAATAAACCTACTACGGTATGCCATATGTTAGAGCAAGAGTGCGTCCATATTTAAGTAGTGCACCATAGTATATATATATATAATAACTCTACCATGGTGCACCATGTGTTAGAGCACCAATGCGTCCGTGTTATAAACGCACCAATGCGCTCTGTATTTATAAAAGCATTGTGAAAAAACTTCCGCTAAAACCTATGGTCGCTAGCCTCTGTTAGTGTCTTCTACTATAAACGAATTTTGGGCTATTTTTATAGGGGCTTCCACAAAAACCTCCACTAGAGGGTATTTTCCTTGTAGTGAGCATATACAAAAAATAATATTTAGCTGGTACAAAGTCTGAATGATTGGCAAATACCATTCAACAAGGATCTCACATAAAGACATGAAGCCGACATGTGATGAATGTCATTAATAGGCATATGAAGGCAAGGTGAGTCTCCATAGCCTTGAAGGTAGAAATGTAATGATGGTAGCAAAACTTGTTGCAAAATAAAAACAAGGATCTCATGAGGTGAGGTGCGACTCATGGGATGGGTGAGTCATTTCTATGTACAAGCATAGGAATGCCTATAAATAATTGGACCAACAACTTCTATCTAAAAGTTAATCAAAATAAGAATTCCACTTCTGTTAATAGAGTGCGCAGTGGAAGTAGGGTACATGTGAAATGAATTCATGGGATGGAATAATAAAGGTTCATTCACTTTGAAAGTGGCATGGGAAATGAAACATTCCATGACATAATTTTAGTCTTGAGTGTGAGAATAGGGCTTCATAGGGAATTATTCAATGAAGTGAAAATAAGTATTTTAAAATTGAGCAAAGCTTATGGACAACAAAAGATAATGGAAAGGGATGGCATAATATTAATAAGTAGGCTAGTTGGAGGATACTACAACATTAGGAAAATGGAATGATATGAACTACTTCATTCCTAGGTGCTGGAAAGTTTCGACAAGTTAAAGTTGGGGATGATTTTCTAAGTGGGAAGCAATAGAAAATAAGGCATATTGGCTGGAATTGCAAGATGGATAAGTGGGATTTGGTTGGAAAATGTTCAGATTAAGGAACAATGGTGCACATATTGTTATAACCCTAAATTGCACCATACATGCTTACCTGGCATCAGGCCAACTTATATCCTTTCTTTTCCAAAAACACTGCTGAACAACTCTTTAAAAATCCTCTTGTGTAAATGCCCATGTGCCCTAACCCATTATTGCACGCGTGTACATGATGGCTGACCCAAAATAACCCACGTGGACCAACAAAAGCATGAAAAAAGGAAAGTTGCCGATGGAACAAAAAGCTATGGGTGAGTTAACTGAAACTCCCGGCCATGCATGGCCGAGGGTTCGTCCAAATACCTAGCTCCTTCTAGCCTATAAAAGAAGGAGTAGGGGTACCATTTGGAGGGGGAAGAATATAGAAAAGAAACTCTGCCCATTTACGTATTCCATTGTCCCAACCCTTTAGCCTTTCCTAATGCCAAAGGAGATTTAAAGCAAAGCAATTGAAGGACATAAGAAGAGGAGCCCAAGATCAGGTTCAAGGAGCGGTGGCCAGTCTCAGCTTTTGTAAAGTTGACTCATTTTAAGTAATAAAGAGAATGCTTTTCCTGTCCCAATTCATGAACTTTTTATGCTTTGATTAGTTTATGTTTGATTTCTAACCCGTGAGTATATAAGTAGTATGCATGCATAGTTGTTGCTCGTCTTGAATGTAGGTCAGCTTTGTTAGAAAAATAGGACCGCAGAGCAATAAAATAAAACAAATGCAGAAAAAAAACACAGAAGACACACAATACAAGAGAGACACAGATTTACGTGGTTCACCCAGTGTGGGCTACGTCCACCAGAGAAATTGCCAGGTCCTTC
>ML792072.1:131532-150515 GCA_009831015.1 Picea engelmannii
CAATACAAGAGAGACACAGATTTACGTGGTTCACCCAGTGTGGGCTACGTCCACCAGAGAAATTGCCAGGTCCTTCCTTTATTATTATCCAGCAAATGAAGGGATACAACCTACAACAAAACCTGCTGTAACTTCCTCTTCTTCTCTCACAGTCTCCTCTCTCAGAATACAATATTCACAATCAAATCATAGCCGCGATACATTTCCCTCATAAAAGACGGTTGCCTTCTAGGGCAAAAAACCCTAACATAATCTCTACCGTTAGATTTGCGACCTTATAATGAATGGTCCAGATTTACAATGAAATTACAATATACTTTTATAAGGCAATTTTTGCTTCGGGGGCTTCGCCCCCGAACTCTCATCGGGGATGCTACCCCCAAACCCCCGCTGGGGGCCCGCTTGCCCCCAGACCCCCCAGCCGGGGGGATGGATCCCCCTGGACCCCGCAGAGGGGGTACCCCCCCTCTGCACTCCCCCGTGTGGAAGAGTGTACATACTTCTGGGGTGTAAATACTTCATGGGGTATAAACACAGCTGAAAGCAAGGACCTCTGAATCAGGAAGATAATCAGGCTACACAACCAACAAGCTTTGGAAGGAGTATTGCGAACAAGTAATCAAGCACAATGGAGGATCGACATCAAACGCCGGTAACAAGGTAGGTGGATCTTTCCATGCATTTACTAAGAAAAGGGGATTTAAATCTAGGGATGTAGGTAGAAAGTAATTTCTATTCGGTCATATCTGCATGCAAAGTCTGAACTCTATTTGCTAGTCCGTAGGGTGTTTTTCCCCAACAACAGAATTGGCGACCGTACTGGGGAGATAACTCTTTAGGGTTCCTGGAATTTTATTTAGTTTTTGGGTAGTTTAAAGACTAGTTTTTCTTGCCTGTCTTTCCTTTTCGTTTCTATAAAGTTTGAGCTAGCAGGGAGTCTGGTTTTCCATAACATTTTTCCCTGACTTTTTCTTGACTGTGTTTTTCGGGACCCACAGAGGTACACACGGCCTACAGAAGGCCTGCACGCGTGTACCCACGCCCTATCCTCTTACAACCCGCGTGTGAACGCTAGCTGTAGAGGTAGCAATAGCGTGTAGGAATTCAGAGAACCTTAGAGGCAGTCCTCCTCTTCCCTGTCAGAATCACATATTCTTAGGGGGTTTTCTGGAATTCTGTCTGAGTCTTGTTGGCCAACAGTCCTATCTCAGATTGTTTTTTCCTTATTATTTTCCCTTGCATTATCTGTTTTTCTGTTAGAAAGAGTATCCAAGCCTTCAAAGGATCCTGGTTATCAATATCAATGGTCTCTTCCTGGTTTGGTCTGTCTGTTTTCATTTTTTTCTTAGAGTTTAGATATACACATGGCCTGTACAAGGTTAGCCCACGTGTACACGCCCTCTGTTGATGTTCAGCGCGCGTTCGCACGTGTGCTATTTGAGTGACAGTTGCGTGCTTGTACATGCTACTTTTTGTTAAAGGTGAGGCAGTCATCCTCTCCTTTGATAGGAAGTATTCCTCTCAAGTGTTTGAATCTCTGTTTGAACAGTCAGTAGCTTAGGATTATTTTTACCCTTAGCTTACTTTTTCTCATTTAAAACGTTGTCAGATTTTTTTTTTTTTTTTTACGATTTTTAGACAAGCGTGAGAGTCATTGTTTTTACAATTGCTATTGTGTGATTTTTTAATCTGATTCTTTGTGATCTGCGCTTTAAGCCATAATTGTTTTTCTTGGTTTTTTGCTTGTTGGTATTTTCCCTTTCTTGCTTTACTAGCACTTAAATAAAAAAAATCTCTTTTCATTTTCTTCTTTGGTTGAAGAGTGTGTTTCTGCATCATTAGCTAGGGAAAAGTCTTTTATTTCATAAGTTTTTTCAGTTCACTTAGATCATAAGTAGCTCGTAGTTGAGTGAAATTCCTTTGAGTTTGCTGTCCAAAATCTTAGAAAAGTTAAAAAAATCTTTCTTTTGAAAAGTTGTTGAAATTTTGCATTCAGTAAAAGTTTTGTATCCAACGTTTTTATTCATTTTTTGCTTTCGTCTTTTACACATCATCAGTTTCACCCTCATAACCCTTGACGTAAGACAAAGACATAAAAGTAACGCTAAATTTAAAATCTACTAGACTTTTATGTTTGTAGGGTTCACAAACTAGTTCAGGACTAGGGCGTCGGATTAGGTTGGAGAGGAAACTCTTCAAGGCCATTTAAAATCAAACATTGGAGTCTGAGATAGGGAGTGTCTAAGTCCAGTTTCTTGGAAGTTATTTGGGACCCCCCTCTAACACAGGGGATAAACATGAGGTTGCATGCAGAAAGGTAGCGGAGATAACCCCTCCAATGCCGGACCAATCGTAGTGGAGAACACATATAGAGGGCTTGTTTTGGGATTCGGTCATTTGCATTTGCCATGGGGCTTTGTGGGTCTCAAATTCGTTCGAGATCCTCAATTGTCTTCCAAACCATTTTCTCTCGATACCCTTGATAGGTTTCGGGCTCGATACCCTTCTCATTGTGGTCTACCTGACTTTCGATTGTACCCGCCTGGTGACTGTTCGCGTGCTGGCAACCTAGTTGCCAATATTTGTTAGGGACATACATAGGTGACTGCGGGGGTATACCACGGTACCTAGGACAGACATCGGGCCATGCTTTGCAGAGTATACCTAGAGGTTGCTTCCGTGTTCGAGTTGCACTTGCACCGGTAAGTTGCTATAGTGTTGGCTGTTGTAACTGTTCTTCCAATTAATTTAGTGTTTGCTTGTCTTATCTTCTAGGGAATTTTTTCTTAGTGTGTGTTACTTTTGAGTGTTTAGACTACATTAGAGTGTCTTGGATCTTCTCACACAATGGAGGATCCTGAGATTTTCTAGTCACGAAGGCTTTTTGTCCTGCCGCCGGTTACACTGGAGCCACCCCCGCCACCATTAAGGCATAAGCTAGACCAACAAGGGTCTTTTGAAGCGACCGGGTTACAAACCATTGTGCCCGAACAACCCCTGAAGGAATCGACCATTTTGAACCTTGAAGCAACCGCTCTCAGCTCAGTTGAAACCTCAACCACTGATCTCTTGGCACCTTTTATTGTACCAATTCAATTTCACGAGCGCCAGACAGTGCCTCACACAACAATGGAAACAAATGCTGTTACTTCTTCCAGAAATTCTTCAATTCCCACCACGGTTGTCACCACAGGAGAGTCATCTCCTAACCTACCGTCGTCGGTCCAAGCCACCATGGTCTCGACCGCAACTACTTTGCACAGTGGTCCGAACCCATCTTTGGCGGTGGCCACAACCCCTTTCACACCTAGTACGACAGGCCCTCCATTCTCATACAATATGCCTAGTTCGTGTACAAGTCCTGTACTGTCCTACTCCACTTTACAGACTTTGGGTATGGGGGCAGGGAGCTCTAGCGCTCCTCTGCAAGGTCACTTGGGGGGAACTCCTATCCCTTTTAACACTTTTCCTTACACAGGAGGTCATATCCCTCCTTCGTCCCCTTCACTCGGTGGTTCGCATCAGCAATCCGCAGGACAACCTACACACAATAGTTTATTTGGAGTGGGGAGTCAAGGACCACCTTCGCATAGTATGCCGTTAGGTTTGACACTGTTTTCTTGGAACATAATGTTTGGTAACAACACCTTCTCGACAACCACTTTCCCAACTGGGGGCAACCCCATTTTTGGACAATCTACTCCTGTGCAGGGTACTATTCCTGCACAGGGGGCGAATCTAGTAGGACCTTGGAATTCAGGGCAAGGATATGTTCCCTCCTCCAGAATGCCGATCTAGGGTAATTCTTTCCACAATCATTGGAACCCCGGACAAACTACTATGCCTATCCCCACGGGACTGGCATGGGGTAATCCTTCCCAAAGTGCTTCGAATACAATGCATGCCCAACAATGCATGTATGCATGTCCTATTTGGGAAATCAGTCGATGATGTCTCCATAGATGAAAAATCCTAACGCTGGCTAGGGCCATGGTTTCTACCAGAATCTGGGCCAGCAACCAAAATTTTCCTAGCAACCTGATGCCAGTCAAACTCCAGGACCCTTTTTCCCAGGTTATCAGTAGCAACCCAAACTACTATTCCTGGTAACTTTACACTTGCCAGATTTGACAAGGTTGTTGAATGACCCCATTTGTCACGATCCGCGTCAGCCTCCTATGCCGATGAAGTTGCCTTCAGAAATTCCAAAGCTCGAAGCCAAGCCTAATGAATATCCAGGAGATCATGTGACTACCTTCCATCTTTGGTGCTCATCTAACTCATTGAAAGATGACTCTGTACAGTTGTGATTGTTTCAACGTACTCTCATTGGGAGTGCCGCGAAATGGTACATTGAGCTCGATCGCTCAAGATACTCTTCTTTTGGCGAATTGGCGATGGTTTTCCTTAACCATTTCCAGTTACCTGTGAGATACGATGCTGGCACAGAGTTGATCGCTAATTTCGAATAGACAACAACGGACCATATCTCTGATCACATCTGAGAATGGAGACGCCAGAAGAGTTTAATCAAAGTACCAGTCCCACTAGCATTCCTACTTGAATGGTTCCTTAAGTCTTTGGTCCCGCAGTTATCCAAAGATGTCACGACATCCATATTTTTCTCTGAAGAAGATTCCATCATGAGGGCTCAATAGTTTGAGCTCATCTATTCTCAGTTCGGTTTATTATACAACATCTTACCAGATGTGCCACGTTCAATACTAGATAAAACTAGACAGAGAGCTGGACCGCATGTCGATGGTATCATCGTTTTAGCACAAACAAAGTCTGTTGAGCAATTGACAAAGTAGTTGTAGCAGTTATCTATACAACACACAGCGGCTAGCCAAATTACTGCTTTGGCTGCTCCCCCTACCAAAATGTCGGAAGTACACACAGTGCAGTCGACTAACCCAAAGGCCATCCAACAGCCTGAAGGGAAGAAAAAACAATGAAAGAAGGGTAAGGGGGATAAAAAATCCACCGATAATGATGGCGAGGGAAATACTGAAAAACGGAAGGCGAGGTATCCATGCAATCTATGCGCGGAAGACCAACCAACCCACCTATGTCCTTGGCTTGCGGAGGCCCAAAAGTTTGTGACACGACAACAAACCGCCGTGTTAACTAATCCATTTTAACATGGACAAAATCTAACTCAAGCCTCTACGAGCATGGAAGGGGGCAGTCAAGGACCCCCTCCGCCTTCTAACAACCCCACGAATGCATATATGGTGAAAGGTGATGCTTTTCTATCAACTAGAGCTCATGCCTATAGTCAACCAAGCACTTCCGAGAAGGGTAAAGAAGTCAAACTCCCATCTCTTCCTCTACAGATTGAGAAGACGTTGGGAGAAACAATGACATGCATCCCCAAAGGAGCGTTCAAAAGAGCTTCTCACAACCCTAATGCAAGGGCCACCCAGAACTACTCTGTGGTGGAATATTTATCACAAACCCCTTGTGCGATGTCTACTTTGGAGGTCCTCCAGAGTTGCTCTTCCCGGAGGAAAGCTTTGTTAACAGCTTTAGGATCTACCGAGACTTGTAATATGGGTACAATCATGCTAGATACAACCGACTTAAAACCTCGTCTGCCTTACCACGTAGCATTTCATATAGTAGTGGCTCATCCCACAAAAACATTTACAAGGAATATCTTTCGCACGGTAGTGGATGAGGGCGCCTCGACATGCGTTATGTCGTTATCATGTTGGAAGGCCATCGGCCAGCCCATTTTGTCTCTATCACCTACTCTCCTCACTGCTTTCGACAGTCATTCATTCCGACCACATGGTATCATTCCTTCTTTCCCCGTGCAGTTAGGAGGGAAGACCGTGTGCGTCGAGGTAGAAGTAGTCGACGCTCCCCTCCACTATAAACTTTTGTTAGGAAGGAGTTGGACTTATGCTATGCAAGCTGTGGTCGCTACAGTTTTTCGGGTCTTGTCATTTCCACACAAGGGCTGGATAGTGACCATAGATCAATTGTCTTTCTCCAAACCCGACCCTTCACTGGGGGCATCCACTGTCCCAATGATTGATAATCCCCAACTAGGTGTTGTTAACGTAGGGGTTGGTTTGTGCCCATCCTTGATGGGTACCTTCGATTACCTGCTCGCTCAAGGTGATATCAAATTTATATCCAATCATCATAAGGTTGAGATTTTTCAGGTTTCATCATTCTGCATGACTTACTTCAATGAATCGTGGATACTTCCTTCCCCATCAGCCATGATGGATGAGACAGGGCACTTGGGTATGTCCAAGCCCTTGTCCGCTGCTGAAGTAGCGTACTTTTTAGTCCAGCAAGCTTCAGTTAACACTGATCCAACTCCTGCACAAGAGCTAGATCCACTTCTAGAGCCTATTTGGGCTCAGGGTTTTCTCACCAACATCGATTCGTTAGACTTAGTCTTGCCCTCTGACGAAGCAATAATCGAAGCAATGACTAGTCTGGACAAACCTTGGGAAGATCTTCATCAAAGATCATACTTCCTCCCAGAGTTAAGCCAAGTTAAAGCGGGAGAATTCACCGTGACTATGATGGGAAATCGGTTTTTTCCTATTAATCCCTTAGCTACACACGAGGTTTATGCTGAGGGAAATATGGAAACTATCGTTAAAACTATACCGATCAATATCTCCCGAAACCCTGGCATTGTGGAGAATGTTTTCGTCGGAACTGACTGCTCCCCCGGAGAGATTCAACTCTATACAGATCTTTTTAAAGAATTCTGTGACGTTTTTGCTTGGTATTACGAGGAGATACCCGACATCGACCCACAAAGTGTCGATCATGAGCTACCTTTGTTATTTTTCAGGCTCACTTTGAGATACAAAAGAAACATCCGATGAGACTGTATTTATGCTTTTCGATCTCGTCCAGATTAACTGAGAAAAGTAACCATTATGGAGTCTTCTTTAAGCCCTTTTCAGACTCCTTAAAGATGAAAAGATTGTCGAGTGACCTTGTTTCTTCACACTCGTTACATTGGTCCAGAAGAACGTTCCTTAAACGGGTCTTCTTTTAATCCCTTTTCAGACCCTTTAAACATGAAAATATTGCCGAGCGATCTTGTGGCCTTTCACGCTCGCTAAACTGAAATTTGAAGTCACGTCTGTCCGACGCTAGTTTACCCATTTTTTGGTCTAGACGGTCAACTGTACGAACAAAGGTATACTCTATGGAACTTCAGCTCTTTAGAAGAGTACTCTCAGGTACAATTTTATCCCTTTTTCGGGCCTGAGGGACTAAACTTATGAAAAAGAAACCCCCACAGAGTCCATAGTTAAGCTCTTTTCAGACTCCCTAAAATTGAAAAGATCGTCGAGTGACCTTATTCTTTCACACTCGTTAAATTGGTCCAGAAGAATATTCCTGACGGAGTCCATAGTTAAGCTTTTTTTAGACTCCTTAAAAATGAAAAAATGGCCGAGTGATCTTGTCCTTGTCACACTCGTTAAAATGGTTTCGAATCGACGTCTAATCGGTGCTAGTTTACCCCTTTTTCAATTTGACTAGACTATCTTCGAAAAAGGTAACCCAATGGAGTCTCCTTTTATGTTTTTTCAGACTCTCTAAATATGAAAAACCACCAAGCTTACCTTCTTTGGGATCGTTAAACTTACATCGAAGGACATTACCATTGTGTGTTTTATCAACCGCATTTTCATACCTTATCCACCAGCCTTGTGACAGTTTGCTTCTGCGTCTTAACACCTTTGGCCGCCAGAGGATTTTTCCCGAGTATCATTTTACTAGAACATCAGTCTTGTCCTTGTGCCTTGAGCTTGTATGTCTGCAATACTCGTTCCTCCATTGTAATGTACTATTCCTTTATTCTTTTTCCACACTTATCGAAAAGAATAAAAAAATCAAATATACCCCCAAAAAAGGAAGGGAAAAGTATTTTCTTTATTGGCAGCATAATGCGTCACCCTTGGATAAATCACATATGTCTGTTTGTTCATCAGACTATGGGATGTAGTACAACCTTAGGAAGTTGTTCTCGCTATATAGAGTTGTGTCCTCCACCGTTTGGTTATTCTTCCAAACATATGGAGAGTTTGCGTTGCCTTCTGCTTCATAGACTTATGATTAGCATTCATGTTGCCTGAGTCTCATAACTTGTCGTGCTATTGTCCAAGGGAAGTTTGTCACTAAGCCTGAGTCGGGCCCTCTACAAAATGTCTCTTGTCCGCATACCCGACCATCCTGAACATCCGATCAAGTCCTTGTTCGAAATCAATGAAGCCTTCAATCCGATCATCAAGATTATCAAGTCCATGACCGACGAGCCATCGAAGACCTCTGGGTAGTGCAGTCATACATTCATATTACAATCCTACCCGAGTTTTGAAGATTTTGAAGTTGTTGCTCGAGCTCTGAAGATCTCATCTCTAGCCATCAGGCCGAATCAGCTTCTGGAAGATGGATACTCTATATGTATATCTTTCTGATTTTGAGATGTAACTCCGCTGTGTATTGTTCACGGCTACTCTTTATAGTTATTTGACATGGATCTATAGTGTATTTGATTGGTATCCATGGTTTTATATTTATCCCGAGCATGGGTATGCCCGCCTCGGTGAGACATTTGTTATTTTGTAGACAACACCTCCCGGTTCCTGATCCTTGGGATCAATTGTTCGACACATCAGTAAATATTGGTAATGTATTTTGGCCATCAGATTCTCTTCTAACCTCACACATTAGGGGGCATATGTTATAACCCTAAATTGCACCATACATGCTTACCTGGCATCAGGCCAACTTATATCCTTTCTTTGCCAAAAACACTGCTGAACAACTCTTTAAAAATCCTCTTGTGTAAAGGCCCACTCGCCCTAACCCATTATTGCACGCGTGTACACGCTGGCTGACCCAAAACAACCCGCATGGACTGAAAAAAGCATGAAAAAAGGAAATTTGCCGATGGAACAAAAAGCTATGGGTGAGTTATGCGTACATATGGCATGCTTGTAGACTGAGAGTAGTCTATTGCTATATATGCAATAATGATGTTATGATAATTGAATAAGACCAATGATGAATTATGTTTCCATGAAAAATGATATAGCATGGTTGAATATGTCGATGATGTTGATGTTGCATATGAACACCATCCATATGAAAAAAAAAGAGGATGGTAATAAAGAGGTTGGTGGAGGGAGCCTGTGAGCTTCTACAAGATATCGGTTGATTAGGTAGCATCAAGTAATTTGATAACAACCATGTAGGTATGAATTTGGTTGTTTATAATGCATAAATGCTGAAGGGAATCAAGGTAAAAGTTCCCTCAGTTAAAATTCAATATTTTAAGTGACGTGTAAAGGCAAAGGGCCTTGAGTATACAAATGTTGTTTAATGCTTAAATGCAATTACATGAGATTTAATTGCATATTATGTTATGTTGGTTATGAGATTATTGTTGGGTTGTTATATTATTTGGAGTGGAAGTCTAGTCGAGGTGAATCAACTAATGGTTGAAGTCAAGGTGGATCGACATCAGGTCAAAGTCAAGGTAGATCGACAACAAGCCGAAGGCCGAGGAAGTCGACCGGGTAAAGTCGAAGTCAGAGATATCGACGTAAATTCAACTGACAAGAGGTTGAAGTGTGGGCGTGAGACGACCGACTAGAGACCGAATGAAGGACGACTAGTAAACTCGACTATAACATAATCCTGGGATTTGCGGGATTTGTAGCCAATGATATGCATGGATCTATAACCATTTCAGGCACCAATATTTAGGGGTTTTCCTATTGTAAAGCCTATAAAGAGGTGTGATGTAAGGTCGAGAAGGATAATGAAAAATATGTTATTGCATGTGTGTAACACCCTATTTCCCCCAGTCTGTAAAAATAACTATACTGGCCAAGTATTGTGGCAAACTTAGAAATGTGAATGTGTGATGTGAATGGACCTGGTGAAAAAGGTCGATGGATGTGAATAATATTATGAATATATATATTGTAGGACTGCTAAGAGGGGGGATGTGTTGAAAAAGAGACCATGATGGCTGAAGAAAGGTGGTGGAAGGCACCTGGAAAGGTGGTGTTAACTTCCACTGAAACCAATACCGTATTTGGACTTCACTAGCCCGGAGAACCAAGAGCGGCTCGCTGGCCCTGAATTAAATGACTCACCAGGTTGGTAGGTAAAGGGATCCTCATGAGTAATGAGGGATGGGGGTGAACCGCCCATCCATAGAGTCCTCAGACCTGACCACCGCGAGGAAGATCATGCCACATGCAACCTTGCCGAAAGGAGAAAAGGCAGGAAGAGTGTGGGATCAAGGGCAGATGCGAGGGAAAGAAGAAGAGGAACTCTGGAAAAATACAGAGTGAGTGATAGCGGAGAAGAAGGAGAGTAACCTTCATTCTCGGTCACTGGAAAATAAAGATTCAGTCTCGCAACATCGTGGTCTCAGCTCAGGGGTGGCTAGTGGTAAATCCGTTGGGAGTCGCTAAGCCTACGGTTGGGTGGAAACGAGCACCCCTCTCAGCAGTTGCAATCACATCGGGTGTTATTTCTGATAAGTGTTTTACATCCTGCATCTTGAAATTTATATGTTGACATGTATGCTCATAGTCTGTGAAGTTTATGAATGGTTTGAGTATAAGACTATCTGTGTGGTGTTTTGATCAGAAATGGTGGTTGCATGCTTTCATTGGAAGGACCACGTATGGCTTATGTTTATAGATAGATTTATATATATGTATACCGATCTAATTCAGACTTCAAGTCTGCTCTCAGGAAATCTATACCTTTATTCTTCCCCAGGAATACCCGGAATCGATCTCTCCACAGAGATACCCCTCTTGGAAAGCTTACCAAGAACCTGAAAAGGATTTGAAGGCGCAAGTCTTAGTAATCCTATACGAGGAAGAATGGGCCTCTCAAAATCCTGAAATAATCGCGTAGGGATAAGTATCGATTGACGGACGAGATCCTGTCGAAAGATCTGCGGCCATTCACAATCATTAGATTGGAGGAAGAAACAAGGGTGTTAAATGCCTTAACCCTTTTCCTCTATCTTCGTGAGTAGCGAAGAAATAGGGACCGTAGATCCCCAAGGTCCGTGGGAGTATCTAGACCGTTGGTTTTTCCACATCTAGGGAGTAGCGGGAGAGTGCACAGTGCGTGACAGATCTGAACCATCAGATCTTAGTTAGAAAACCTGACAGCCATTGGCTCTTTCAGGAGATGCATGAGGGTTAATCCCTTGTGAACAGAGGTGAAAGTCCTGAAATAGATATGATCCGTCCATCCGGGAGGAGGACACGTGTCGCGAGATCACCCATCTCAGGATTTCAGACTCCGGGGTTTCGGAGGTCTTGTTGACAAGAGATCGGGACACTCCATGGTGGAAGTCCCAAAATAGATCTGGACCATTCGATTAAGGGAGGACACGCGTTGTGAGATCACCCATTTCGGGGATTCAGACATCGGGAAACAAAAGAGGAAGGTGAGCATTTTGATTTCGCACTTGGCGAAGTCCCGAAACAATCTGGACCGTCCATCCATGGAGGACACGTGGAGGAGATCGAGAGTCCATTGGTATTTCAGATACTGGGGATTCGAATTGAGAGAGGATCTGTGTCACTGGGGGTCACAAGTAGTGAAATTTCAAAACGACAAGAACCGTCCATCCGAGGGAGGACATGTGGCAACAATCCAGGATTTCAGGAGAGTCCAAAAAGGAAGAGTCCATCGGGATTTCGCAAATCGGGAATTCGGGAGTCTTGTTGACAAGAGGTCAGGCTCTTGTATTCATAAATTCCGAAAGAAAGAGGACGAAGGTCTTATGAGGAGTGGTCACCTGGATCAGTGCATAGCCAGGAGGGCTAATGTGATAAAGGCCATTTTGGGAAATCGAAAATCGGGAATTCGGGAGTCCCGTTGACAAGAAGTCGGACTCTCATATTGATAATTCCCATAGGGAATAAGACTGCGGTCTTATGAGAAGTGGTCATACGGGCCAAGGCATAGCCCAGGGGGATAATTTCCAATTGAATCCTTTTTCGGAGTTACGACGTTTTGAGGTTTGCAGAGTCGAAAGACTCGATCCGCTTATATCGCTGAGTCGCAAAATGCGAAAAGGCGCCTAGTTGTTTGGCCTGTGATCATGATCAATGATCGCATGAAGGTGGAAAAAGGGAAGAGCTAGCCTGTGCTAAGACCCATAGGATTTCGGGGATTTTGTCCCTCGAGAAAAGGCGAAAAATTTATTATGCCGCAGCGGGTGTGTGACAATGTGTAAATTGTAGGTTGTTGGTCATGCATATGTAAGCCAAATTGGCTACAGGGTTGTTCTGTCTTGTGCAAGAAGGTATGATGTCGATTGTGTCTTAGGTATGGACCAAAGTTAGACATGTAACCTTTTATTCTGAATGAATAAGACAACAAGAGAGTAGAACACCCAAAGGAATGTTGGTTTTCCTGGTTAAGGGTTTCCAGGGTAAAATCTCAGTGTACTGTGTGATTGCTTGTGTCATTTGCTTTCTTGATTAAATTATTCTTCTCTTCTATTAGGATTAGTGTGGAAGTGTCTTGCATTTCCTGACATGTGGTATCAGAGATTAGGTCTGCCCTGACAAGTGAGTTATTAGAGCGGTGTAATGCTTTGGTGAGATATATAAAATCTTGATTTTCCAATCTTGAATCTGAGAACTAAACCCTAGGTACAATAAGAGTTGTAAGTCATAAATTGTTTTAAATATTGCGGTAAAGAATGGAGAGTAGTTCCAAAATAGAGATAGAAATATTCAATGGAAAAAAATTTGAGCTCTGGAAGCTTAAAATGGAAGATATTCTTGTAGATCAAGAATAATGGACAATGGTTTGTCGAGGTACCTAGCTGATAGGCATGTCAACGAAAGAATGGGAGAAACTCGAAAGAAAATAAAGATGTACGATACAACTTTGTCTTGCAGATTCAATGTCGTTGAATGTCTTGGGTGAAGATTCGACCAAGAAATTGTGGGACAAGTTGGGAATCTTATACCAGTTGAAATATCTGGTAAATAAGTTGTTTCTCAGAAAGAAAGTGTATCTTTTGAGGATTAGTGATGGAAATTTGGTGATTGAGCATTTAAATGCATTTAATACTGTGTTAAGCTAGTTATCATTTGTGGATATGAAGATCACTGATGAGGAGAAGTGTATCAACCTATTATGTTTTTTTCCAGACTCCTGGGATAGCTTAGTCGTGGCTATTGGGACCAATACAACCACATTAGCGCTAGAGGACATGGTTGCTTCTTTGTTGTCGGAATAAATGAGAAGAAAGAACATGGAAGGATTGACCAAAGATGATCTGGTAGTGAGAGGTTGACCGATAGAAAAAGATAAATGCATATTCTCTGATAGAAAGTTCAAGTTGAAGGGTAGATATAAATCCATGGCTCAGTCGACGAGAAGATGTTGTAAATGCGGTAAATATGGGCATTATAAAAAGGAATATAAAATGAAGGTAACATAAGGTAGTGCTGGATCTGATGAGAAGCAATCAAGTGAGAGAAATATGACCTCATAGAAAGGAGGTGATGTGTACCTAGCATCGACCAATACATAGTCAGATAAAGATGTTTGGTTGATCAACTCAGGAGTAGCCTATCATATGACACCACATAAAGAATGGTTCTGTGAATATGAATTCTATAATGGGGGTGATTTGTTCTTCGGGGACGACTCAAAAACCAGAATTGTTGGATGGGGAAGAGTCCAAATGAAACTATAGGATGGGAGGAAAAGGACCCTTCCAGGTGTGCTACACATTCCGGGTTTGGAAAGAAACCTGATATCTTTTAGTAAGATGAGTGATGCAGGTGTGCATACTTTGTTTCAGAAGGATTCATGTAAGATGGTCAGAGGTGTGATGGTCTTAATGAAATGAGTTTGAATTGGTACCCTGTACAAGATGTTAGGGAATGTCGACTCAACTGGAATGCAATAGCATCGTTGCTCCTGAAGTCGAATCGATTGCGACTCAACTTGGCTGGATGTCGATACAAATCGACTTGACTCAAGGAAAGTTGGTTCAAACTGACTCAACAAGACATGATGAGATCGACCTGACCAGGTTATGGCACAAGAGGATGGGGCACATTGGAGAAAAATGACTTCGAGCTATGAAAAGTAAAGGTATGGTCAAAGGTTTTCCTGAATGTGGTTTAGGAGTCAACTTTTGTGAACATTTCATATATGGGAAACAAAGTCAGGTGAGGTTTCCTTCTGGAGTGACAAAGGCAAATGGGATTCTAGAACTGGTGCATAGTGATGTGTTTGGCCTTGTTACAATGCCTTTCACTTGGTAGATCCCTATATTACATCTTCTTCATAGATTATTTTTCCAAGAAGAAATGGATATATTTCCTAAGGAAGAAATAAGAGGTTTTTGAGAGATTTAAGGAGTTTAAATCTCTTGTGGAAAACCATACAGAGAAGAGGATTAAAGTACTGAGGACTGACAATGGTGGTGAATTCTATGGAAATGAATTTGATTAGTTCTGTAAGCAATGTGGCATAGCACGCCAAAATACCACACCATATACCCCACAAAAAAATGGAGTTGTTGAGAGAATGAACAGAACATTGATGGACAAGGCAAGGAGCATGCTCAGTGGTGCTGGGATCACAAAAGAAATATAGGCGGAGGTAGTTGAGACTGCAAGATATTTGGTGAATATGTCTCCTTCATTAGTGCTAGTTGACATGAATCCAAATGAGGTATGGTCAAGTAAGAAGCCTTCAGTGGCACATCTCAAAGTATTTTTCTGTGATGCATTTGTGCATGTTCCCAAGGAAAAGGGGAGCAAGCTGGACAAGAAGGCAGTCAAATTTATTTTCATCGAATACAAAGAAGGGATCAAAGGATATAAGCTTTGGAACCCTGCATCAAGGAGAACAATGTACAATCGATATGTGGTCTTTAGAGAATTCAGAGGTAAATACGAGCCTGAGGAAGCTGTTCAAACTGAGAATAATCCTAATACGATGCAGTTTGAATTGAGGAATGAGGAAGATGATTTAGATTAGTCGACTGAATCTGAGGAAGAGGTGGAACAATTGATTCCAGTGATAAGGAGGTCAGAAAGATTAAGAAAACTAGTTGAAATGTATAATCCACCTGACTTCCGTTTCACATTTGTGTTAGTTTCCATTGATGATGAACCCAAGTTGGTCGGTGAGGCAGTCGACTCAACAGAGGGTAAAATATGGAAGGACACCATGGTCAAAGAGATGGAATCCTTGTACAAGAATGAGACATGGGATTTAGTTGCAACAATCAAAGTGTAATATTTCTGGAAAAGAACCTTGCTTATCATTCAAATACTAAGCACATTGATGTACAATACCATTTTGTAAGAGACATGGTGGAAAGTAACAAGGTGCCACTGGAGAAAGTAGACATGTTGGAAAACACAATAGACTCATTGACCAAGTCTGTGAGTGCTGTGAAGTTCTCTTAGTGCAGAGAGGCATTGGGCATTGTTTCCCTGGGTCTGTGAAAAAAAGTTCAGGAATCTCCTGTTTCAACAAAGAAGACAACAAGTGGGAGAATGTTGGGTTGATATATTCTTTGCAGTGAAAGTCTAATCGAGGTGAATCGACTGACAGTCGAAGTTGAAGTGGATCAAAAGCAGGTCGAAGTTGAGGTAGATCAATAGCAAGTCGAAGGTCGAGGAAGTCGACCAGGTAAAGTCAAAGTTGAAGATATCGAAGACAATCCAACTAACAAGAGGTCGAAGTGTAGGTGTGAGATGATCAATTAGAGACCAAATGAAGGCCGATTGGTAAACCTGACTTGGAGTCGATTGTAACAGAATCCCAGGATTTGCGATATTTGTAGCCAATGATATGCATGGATCTGTAACCATTTTTTGGCGCCAATCTTTAGGGTTTTTCCTGTTGTAAAGCCTATAAAGAGGTGTGTTGTAAGGCTGTAAAGGCTAATGCAAAATATGTTATTGATGTGTAAATCATAGGTTGTTGGTCATGCATATGTAAGTTGAATTGGCTACAGGGTTGTTCTCGCCTGTGAAAATGGGTATGATGTCAATTGTGTCTTAGGTGTGGACCAAGGTTATACATGTAACCTTTTATTTTGAATGAATAAGAGAAAAAGAGAGAAAGACGCTCAAAGGAATGCTAGTTTTCCCGGTTAAGGGTTTCCAGGCTAAAATATCAATGTACTATGTGATTGTTTGTGTCATTTGCTTTCTTGATTAAATTATTCTTCTCTTCTGCTAGGATTAGTGTGGAAATGTCATGCTTTTCCTAAAAATCATAGCTAGGTCAAGTCATGAAGCATACTCATGCTATAGCAATGAGTGTCAATAGATCTAGCCATGTGTGAGGCCATGTTGTGGTTGGATATGGAAGGGATATAGCATCACACAACTGCTCAATGGTCTTCCCCCATATAACTGATGTCTGGACTGCAACCTCTTTACCAACACTAAATAACACCAAGGTATTATCTTCTTAGTGTTGTGTATGGGTTGAAGAGGAAGGTATCCAAATGATTGAACAAGTAATTGGGAAGTGTTGGATATATTGTCATTGATGTCAAAAGTCGATGTGATGATCTGTTGTTAATGATGAATTACCTCAGATGAGATTGTCATTGATGTCGACAAGTATATCAGTTAGCATAAGATGTCATACAATGTGCAAATATCGATAGCACAAGCTCAGAAGGAGGAGTGAACAGGAGAAGCGAATAGTATGAAGATCAAAGCTCAGAAGGAAGAGCGCATTGCATAGTATATCAGGTAGCAGAAGAAATTTGTGATTATTGTTGATCACGATAGGATCAACAATGTTCCTATGATAAAAATCTCAGGAGGGTTAGAAAACATAGAGATCAAAACTTAGAAGGAAAAGCGTAAGCTAAAAAACCATCTGATAAGAGTAAGAAGCCTCAACAACCGTCTGATCAAGAGGTTGCATCGCAGTTGGATCTAGCCATCGATCCTAGATTCTGATCTGAACCATTGGATCCAAAGGACACGTGGCGAGAAATCAACATTTCGCTGACTCACGAAATGGAAAAGTCAAAGGTGAGAGTTGTAGGAACTCACGAAATGAAAAATCACGATAAGATCTAGATCGTTGGATCACAGAGGGCTGTGGGCCGTTGATCTAGATTATATCGGATATTGGGAGTTGGAAGAGTTAGGGTTGGCTCATGTTCAAACACCCGATATATGAAGTCACAATTTGATCACAGCCATCGATCAAAGGGAGAATGAGGACCATTGATTCGAGAAGGACATATGGCATACCACATCAACAATGACATGTGGTGCAATCAGACACTGATAAGTGTGAATTTGATTTGGCATTTTAGGTACGTGAAAATCATGAATATGAGTGACACATGACAACTACTCGGCTCGTGAAACATCATCAAGTGACGTAAGCAGTTACGTCACTCTGGGAGTTTTGCTTCGGGAGTTTTTACCATTGCACTTGCCAAACCTATGAAATCCTGAACACTGAAATCCTGAAACAGACATAAGTTGTCCGATCTGAAAGATCGCTTCGGGAGTACTCTCGACTGTTGATCATACTATAGAGAAATTCGAGGCCTGAGAATTCCGAAGCCCGGAGACGCGAAAGGATATCGACCATTGATCAAAAGAGAGACATGTGTCAGTCGTTTGTCAACTCTGGAAGAATAACGTACAGAGGAAAGAAGGAGTTTAATATTTGATATCTCCGGAGTCCGGAGACCCAGAGTAAATGGTGGCCATCCATATCAATGCATGATTAAGTCATAGCCATCGGATTTAGCAGTGGAAGGATGGGAGTAAGGTTTAAACCTGACCGTTGATCTGTCTCCGCGAAATAAACATGAACCATCCGATTGTTTCGGCGATATAGTAATCAGCAGATTTGAAATGTTGAAAGTCACGAATACCCGAAGGGAAAAGTGCCGAAATTCCGTCAGTCGTCCACCATTTCAGGAGATTGAATCATGAACGTTGATTCTGATATGCGCTCAAGCACTCATTTGGCTTAATGTCTGGATACTTCCATTGGTCATATGGTAAGATATTTAAAAAACATAATATAATATGTCACTTAGATTAATAATCCCGTGGTTCTATGCCTATGGTCATATGAAATTGGTTTGAAGGGAGCACCTCATACATATTTCATTCAACATAAAGTTACACCAGAACAATACAGAGAATCGATAAATGATCGAATATGGTCTGTTGGTGAACCGAGAACGCAGTAGAAACATGAGTACGATCTAATGAGTCGATCCATGTATGTGATAAAATCATTACAAAAATAAACCGATACACAGTCATGATTAAAAGAGAGTTAAATCATGAAAATATGAATAAAGAATAAAAAGAAAAAAACGAAATTAATTAAAGTTTAGATTATCATTTTAAATGAAAAGGTACAATGGTTCAAATAAAGGGACATGATGTTTTATATCTCACACCAATTTGAAGATTATATAAACGAGAAAAAGTGGTGAGAAGAGACTGTCTCTGTACTTCAGAACAAAAGATCAAAAGTTGAAGAAGATTCCAAGAAGATATCAGAGAAAAGAAAATGTGAAGATATCAGAGGAAAGAAAATGTGAATTATAGAGAGAAGATCAAATGTGGTGATGAGTGTTTTATTGTATACCTCTGATCATAATATAAAGTTGATTCTATAATGGATCACTACTACTGGAGTTGAATAAACTCTAGTTGGATAGACTGGGTTCTATCAGCAAGATGGGTCTTGCACCAAGCTGGGTCTTGACTGAGAGTTGGTGCTCTCCGAGGGGTTGGTGCTCCTTACTTTAGTTGGTGCTGAAACAATTAGTTGGTGCTAAAGAAAATCCTCTTTCACATATATTCATATTACTATGTTCATATCAATTATACAAAAGCTTATACAAACATCTGGTGTCTCTGTGTCCATTGTGATTATGATTTGATTGTTATTAATCTGTT
>ML792072.1:154083-185250 GCA_009831015.1 Picea engelmannii
GTAAAGTCTAGTGGACTTATTGTAGTTCATAAGAAGAAAAGTGGAGATGAAGGATGCAATGCAAGAGGCACATATGCAACTCTTTGAAAGTTTGGAGATTCCATTATCACAACCAAAGTTCCTGGAGTCATAGCTCTAAGACTTCCTTCCTGACCTTGTGTTGGAGCCTTGGAGGGAAATGGTATAGCCTAAGGGACTGTGGTGCAAAGAAGGGGGTACACCTCCTTGTATTATATATGTTGAGGGGAATGAGAATATGTTGGTTGGAATTACTGTGGGAATCGACAAATTATGAAAGTTGTTGTAGTTGGAGTTCCTGGAGCTACAACTCCGAGACTTCCTGATTAGTGTGTGTTGGAGATATAGAGGGAAGGGATACAACCCAAGGGACTATAGAGCAGAGATGGGGGTACACTTCCTTGGGTTGTGCACACTAAGGGGAATGAGATATTGCTGTTTGGAATTGCTACAAGAATTATAAACACTGAAATCATTATGTATGGTTTCTAGAGTGGGGTACTTAAGTATGTACGTTTTGGGTTGGAGAGCCTATGTGATAGTAGGTCAAAGAGACTATACATTGATTAAAGGACAACAAGCCTAGAATTATAATATGTATGTACAAATGTATGGTGTTTCTCCCTAAGGATAGTGAAAAAATGAGGGGGAGGGGATGTAAAATCCCTAGTTTTAATCCCCACAAATTATAATGTAATTATGCAAATGTGATTTAGGTTGGTGAGCCAATATGTTTTGTGCCAGAGAGCATGTATGGCAGTAATATGGTTAAGGACCATGCAAATTGTACATTAAAATTATTAATGCAAAGTAAATCGTTGGCTATGATATGAGAGGGATGGTAACGATGTGGGGATATGATTCCACAAGAGAGGGGGCTAAAGGGGGGTCCAAGGGTTACCCATTTCTATTAATCCAAGCCATTGCATTATTAATGTTTAACTCATAATTATCGAAATAGTTATTGAATGATGTAAGAGTGGTAGGTGGGAAAAGTATTCTCACTAATTTCTGACAACATGGGATGAGTACAACCAATATTTGGGAAGTGCGAGAGTCAAGTTTGCATGAGAATAAAAAGGAAATTCAAGTAGCTTTTTGGAGGAATTTTTGAAAGCATGTTTTGGGGGACAAAAAGGGGGAGCTAGGTGTTAGAGAGAGAGAGAGCATCAACCATGTTGTGTTTGAAGGAAACCATTGGAGGGTTGATTTTATGCTAAAGATGAAGGTTGTGTGCCTATAATGAGGGTTGTATACCTATAATTGATATTCTTGTCGAGGAAATGGCTCGAAGGCCTTGCAAAGGTTTTTGTGAGTACTAATGGAACAAATGATAATTCTTGGATTCTCCAGAGAAGATATTTCCTAGCCAACCATGTGCACTAAATACCTCGAGGGAAGTGGGAAGGTCAAAGGGACTATGTGGAAGAAAAGGGGTATCTCATTCCTTGGGTTGCGCGTTTTGAGGGGAAATAGAGATGGTGGATTGGAATTGTTGTTGGAGTAGAAAACTGAGAATTGGGCTACTGAGTGTGTGGATAATGGACAAGAGAGCCAAACCTCCTTGTGGACTCATAGCCTTAGCTCGAGGGATGGCTTACTGTTGAGAGAAAATGAAGAGCAAGCGTATGGCTTGGAGGAACATCCTTTGTATGTAGCTAGTTGGTTCATCTATTTAAATATAAGTTTTATGTTGTGTTTATTATGTTAATTCCAATGTGCAATTGTTTATTAAATGTTGTGTTTGTTGTATGGTTGCATTCATGAGTTTTTATAATTGTTATTATATGCATTAGGAATTTGGGCTTGTTTCCTCTATGTTTGTTTTATTTACATTTAGGGCATATTAATCCATTTCTAGCAAGCAGGTTTATTATAATCAATCATATGAATGTCCCGAACATAGAAATGGAGGTAGGAGACAAGATGTAAGATTACAAGTAGCATAGGTAAAAAATAAATTAAACGGAGAAGAAATAGTTGTAGTAGAACCCAAACATTACGAGATCTTAATGATCAAAATAATGTTGTTGAAATTTGAGAAGAAAGAGGAAGGACCTTGGCTAAGAAAAAAAAAATTCAAATAAAATGCAATTCTAGAGGAAAATGTTGGATGATGATAATAGATAGAGGAAGCATAAACAATTTGGTGTCCACAGAAATGGTGCAAAATCTTAATTTGAAATGCACACCACACCTTAATTCGTATAGATTGTCAAGGTTGACAATATTGGAGATATTACACACCTACCTAATATTTTTTTTCCTAAGTTTATTAGTCTATGTTGAGGCTGCCCTTGGTTTGAGATATTATCCCCTAGATGAGAATATTATCCCCTAGATGAAGGTGCCACTTTCTCTTCAGTCAATACTCAATTAGACTAGTCAAGTCAAGTCTTACATGGCAACCTTGGTATTATCACCAAGTGTTGCATGATCACCTTGGGATGATCACCAAGAGGGTACACTCACCTTGGGATAATTTCTAGGATGACACACTTGACTTGCATGAGGCTTGGAGGGTGCACCACATGTGCATGCATGGGATTCTCTCCACTCCACTTGTCTAGACTAGTTAACTTATGCCTGCATGGACAATTAACTAGGACAAGGTGATAGTTCACTTATGTTTCTATCATTGTATGTCCACATCTCTCTAGAGATCACTACTATGGCACATTATTTCAGCCATGTAGAGTATATCATGTGTATTTTTCTATTTTTTCATTTGGTTAATACAATTGTTTATTTTTTCCGTCCAATTCTCCAATTATTCTCTAAACTTTGTAAGTTTGTTGGTCAATTGTTTCTAGCTATATTCTCTATGCAAGTTTCAATTCAATTTCACATGGTATCAGAGCCCACAAGTGCTAGGAAGAAGGTGCACAAACAATCATTTGCAGGTTCAAAATATTGAAGCAATAAGGAAAAATGGAATTGTCATCGTCAGATTGTCTTATGACATTCAAATTACTTCGATTGGAAGCTAAAGATTCTTCTTCTTATTAGAGGAAGAGGCTTATATTGAATGACCATGGAAATAGAACTTGAACCCATATCCGTAATTGAGAAATCAAAATACTTCAACCGCATGGACGAGGCCCTTAGTCTTATTTGCATGAACATCTCTTCTGAATCATTGTTTCATGTTGAATCTTTGACACTACTACAAATGATGTTTGGAATACTCTGGAAGGTCTCTTTGGAAAGCAGGATGAGATGCATGGTCATATGCTTGTGATTGAGTTAAATTCTATAGATCCAAGCAATTTTGAGAATATCCGAGACTTCTTCACAAAGTTCAAATCCTTACTACTTCAACTAAAAGGATGTAGGAATGATAAATCAAAGGAATAAAAACAATTGATTATTGCTATTCTATCAAATTTGGGTTTGGAATATGTCGTCTTTGTCTCCACATTCCATAAAGTGAGGATTACATCGGGTGCAACCTGAACAAGACCCACATTAGACGTATTCATTGAGTCCCTGATGCAAGAACAAGACAAGCTCATCAAAATGGGATCAATCAAGAGCTCTAAATTGCATTCACTTATTGTGCATGAGAACAACAATTCCAACTCGAAATCCAAACAGAGAGGAAAGGGAAAGAATGATTCACATCCAAGAAAGGGAGGCAACTTCAAACCTTCTGACGACTCTTCCAGCTCAAAATCAAGAAAGGGAAAGCAAGGGAATATAAAGTGAAATTATTGCAATCATGGTTACCATCATGAACCTGCATGCATGAAGAAAAAATTGACCTCATAGTGCAAACACTCTAGAAGAACAATCTTGGGGACTACATTCCTGAAAATGCCAAGAAGAAGCCAAGAGAAAAAGAACCAGAAACTCGAGCTAATGCACACATTTAATTGCAATTAATTCTTCTCTGGATGCATGTATCATTGATTCAGGAGAATCTTGTAACATCCCCACTATAACCCCCAATTTAATTAATGCATATTGTAGATATGAAATGTGGCTATGACGAATCGATGTAATATGTGAATTGTATTTTTGGATTTTAATAAATAAAATGGGATGCCAGTTGTTGGGGGACATGGATAGAGATTGGGTCTAAGTACAATTAGTTTGGGGATGAGTGCGAGTCAACTTGCTAGGAGAAAAGAGAGGAAATACTTATGGGGAGAATAAACAGTTTTAGATAGTCAAGTTTTTGCATGAGCAGGGTGGAGACAACAAGAAAGAGGAGCTCTAGAGTTGGAACAACCATGGACGATGAATTTTGGAGAATTTGTAGAGTTGTTGAAGACTGAAGAAGCAAGCTTCCAGGCTTGCAGAAGAACCAGGTTGTTAGTGTTGAAGAGTGAATTCCTGTGTGAGTTTCATTGTAACAACAAGTGATTTTTGTTGTTTACTAAAAGTTTTCCTAGCAATGAGTTACTTTGAGTTCCCCATAGTGAGATTCTTGATTAACTTTTCCAGAGAGACCTTGATAAATGGATGGGATACCTAATGGATTGAGAGAAGTGAAGGGGTACATTCATTGGGTTGGGAAGGTCAAGAAGAAGAGAGCTAATGGAAACAAGGATAGTTGTAGGAGAATGCCAATGGGTTGTCATATTAGCTGAGTTGTGAGTGGAGAATGGGAGACAACCTCTTTTGTGGATTCCTAGCCTCAGCTCGGAGGTGACTTGCTATTGATATCTAGAACATAAATTCTATGGTTGGGTGGAATGTTCGTCCCAAGCAGCTGGTTACACAACTGTTCAGGAAGACAAGTGTTTATCTATGTTATGTGTTATTTTATGAGATATATTGTTGTATTTGAACTCTATGTATATGAATGGTTTATATGTTTTTGTGTATGGAGTTAATTATATTCATTCATGTTTATTTCCACATATTGTAGATGCATTTAAATTAATGATAGTAGAATGATTAAATCTGTGTGTATTCATGTAGTTGGTAAGCTACATGATTAGTTAGCAATTTAATTTTTATTTTTATGTGTATTCCATGAGTAATGGGCCTCAATTAAGCTGGAGGGATATTACTGATTGGTATCAAAGTTCAAGGTTCAACATTGATCTTGTATGGGCCAAGACCGAACATGAATTGGGAAAATTAGTTGTTTCAAACTTTGTTCTGTGATGAATTTGGGGGAAAATGTTGAACCAAAGTGAAACCCCCAAATTTATGGGTAGTTTCAAGTCCAAATTGATTTAGAACTATTGAAGGGAAGATTTATGGCATCGATTTGTAGGTTGTTGAGTTGAAAATCCATCCCACATGTTATCACTATAATAATTTCTTGGAATCCAAGTCTTGAGATTTGGCGGAACACTAAATCAGTCTAGAAGAGTGTTAGACTAGAAGGTGGGGTCATATATGGCGGATAGGGTTAAAATTGGCGGAGATGTAGGAGTGATGGGACCCGATGGGCCATAGATCTTGAGCAGCCTAGATCGACGGTCATGAGACATATCGGGCGAAGAAATAACATGGAGGTTAAGAACTAGAAAGCGGGGTGGGGAAAATACTGCGGTTTCAACCCATAGACACATGGCACCTCCAGAAGCATATCAGGGAGAAAAGCGAGTGGGCGTGAAACCGCTCAACCACGCCCCGACGTCAAGTGTTCTAATATCATTAAATATGTCAAATCTAAAGATCACATGTGGAGAGGGGAAAGTGATGGCTAGTCAAATCATCTCATGCCACTTGTTTGAGTACTTTTCGTCCGTGCAATACTAGGTGAGCGCCGCCACATAACCAACTCGAAGGCTCATCATTAGAAATAGATTGGCCAAATGTGATAAACCGATGTACCTGCAATTACTCTTGTCAGTAGTTCATGATTGGCACTCAATGACAATTTTCATTCAAAACATGGGTTACATTACTCTGTTTTGGGCAATTAACGTTCTTTTTCAAAACGGGGTAATCACAGATCAAATCATTCAGCTAAGGAAAATAAGTTCATGCTTTCTGCAAAATTAGGGGAAATGGATACGATAGACCAAGTGGCCTCCAGTGAACCATGATTTTCAACTAATATGACAAATTCATCATTAAAGAAGAGAGAGAAATTGGTTGCTCGAATCTTATCAACGAAATTTTATACAAAGCCTTCGGGAGAGCCGGGAGCGGATGAAGAGGTTAGATTAAATCCCATCATGAAGGATTTAATCATCAACGGATACACAGGTGAACACCATACATGAATTGTTAAGAGGAAACAAAGAAAGCATTAGAAGACAGAGGTAAAAGCTGAGGTGGTCGAAAGCGTTGGGGAAAACCAACCTGCATGGCTTGATACATTAAAAGAAGAAATTTCCAAGATGAAATAGATTGCAGGCTAAATTTAGTGTGTGTCAGAGAATTTTGTAATAATATTGATAAGTGACCTTCAAGGAAAAACCTCAAATATGTCAGTTTTGTTGATAACGTCCGCTAGAAAATAGGAGTTCGGTTGTTGTACGTTACTCTTTTGTAACCGACAATTATTTTTGGAACTTTGGGGAAGATGATTTGTTCTGAATCCCGGATATAATCTACCTATATATACTATTAAAAAGATAAATGAATGGTTGGACGGATCAAAGAGGGTCCTGCCCTCGTAGTAAGAAGACTTTGTAAATCCATGGAGCTAAAATGAATATACAATGCAAAATCATTTTGAACTGTTTATGAAAAGATTCTAATGGCTGCGATATGAGTTCTGTTTTCTCTCATAGTGTGTATTTCTTGTGTCTTTGAAATCCCATTTACATTTTCCTCTTTTTAAATTGGAGAGTTAAGAGTCCAAAATTTGTCTTATGACGCTCTCGACTTAACAATTTAAATTATGTAATCCTCTTCTTGACCAATTCAGAATTCATTTCAATATGCTCTGATGCAATTATTTGTTTTCCTTTTCCTCTTTCACCATGTAGATTTCAATTTTAAAAAACTCAGACTCATTGCCTCATTTAGCCTTTCTCCTCTAGATAGTTCTAATGGCCTTCCACTACTTTATTCATTTTCGACTCCATAGCCCCAAATTTCACCCCCTTTCCTTCACCAACAACTGTATAAAACCCCCAAACAAACTAAATCTAGACATCGATTGCCTAAGAAATATCAAGTGACAAGAGAGAGCCCTCTCTGATTTGAGCGGGCTAGTGCTCAGCTCTAATGTTGGTTGAAACAATTACCTCTGTCATTTGTCTATTCAGCCAGACACAATTTACAGAGTGCTAACATTTTGGCGCTGTTGCCGGGGACGAAATTGAAAAAATTTCTCTGGGAAAGAATGACATGGTTGAGTTCTAAGGTCCGAGAGCAACAAAAACTTAGGCACACATTGGCTGTATTCCTTCTCTGGCGACTCCACACATCAAAAATCAATTTGAAGGTGATTCCACTGGTAGAAGAATCCATAAATTTAAATTTTCAATGGTGACTCCACTCTCAATGCATAATCCAGCTTCCAAAACATTATTGGCTACTCCACTCAAGCTTCAAATGTAATGCAAAGACTCCACTGGAAGATGAGATCCCTTGACAGAGGTATGAAAAGGCATTATGGAAGAAAAAAAGTACTTAAAATTGGATTTTTTCCAAGGCATTTTATTGTTTGTTATAAGTTGCCTCTGGTCCTTTCCTGAACAAGCTAGACAAATTTTCCTTCACCTACTGCATGAAAATAATGATAATGATAATACTGAAATCACATATCCTCCTCTTGAGATTATACAAATATCTTCTCAGTTTATTACTGACTTCGATCAAAATCTCCCACCTGAACCATATGATAACCATGACCAAGTTGATGAGCCTCATGAAACCAAGGTTGATATTTCACCTCCTGTACTTGATCCAACACCCTCCAAAACTCAACACAGATACATACCCTTAAAGTTACCTCACATCCTACATGATTTTCCTCCAAAGTACTATGAGTACCTACCTGTGTTTGATGGGGAACCTGATGCCATATCAGTTGAAAAGCACATCCAAGGGTTTGAGCATTTTATAGATTTGTTTGAGATTGACCATGAGGATGTTTGTATGAGGGCCTTCTCTCAATCCTTGAAAGGGGACACCAAAGACTGGTTTAAACATTTGCAGACAGAGACAATTAGCTCATGGGAGGAATTGAAGAATGAATTTTTAAAGTTTTGGGGCAGGAAGAAATCTTTGGATCTACAACTTACAGATTTCTATACCTTAAAAAGGCAGAGCAATGAATTTATTTCTATATTCAGCAGAAGGTTTTCCAACATCTATTACAATTTTCCCAAAGAAATTCAATCCACTGAAGCTGCAACCATGCTCCATTATACAACAACCCTTCATCCAGATTTGTCTTTCCTTCTGATGGAAAGAAGACCTAAGTCCTTACAACAAAATTTTAATGATGTTCAGGATATTCAACACAATATCCAAGCATGTGAACATATTCGAAATGAGGGGTCAGATGCTCCAGAACATGAAAGTGAATATGAACAAAAAACAGTTGATTAGAATCTTGAGCATAGAGTTGATAATATCGTATGCCCTCCCGAAGTTTGTAATGCCAATGATTTTTCCAAAATTTATATTCCACTTTTTGAACGAGGAGGTGCTGATCCATTCCATGATAAGCAGGGGGCTGATTGTTTTATGTATTTATTTGTAGACGGTAAAAAAAAAATGAGTTTGCAAACTAGTTTGTTGAAGAGCAGGTCAATGTTCCAAGTTTTTTCTTGTTAGATGACATTGCAGATGTTGCTGATTTTCCTATATATGATGAATATGATGATGATTGTGATGCTGACTTCCTAGAACAACTATCTGTATGTTCTCTATCAGAAAATGTCCCTTTCGAGCAGTGCCATGAGATCAAACAACCTACATATCACAGTTACAAAGAAGAAAGTACTGAATCAGCTGAAGGGAATTCTTTACCTTTATTCTTTTCTTCATTTAAATCATTGAAAGGAAATTCTAAGATTATCATTGAAGCTGATGAATGTGTGTTGAGGCCAAATCTCACTGATTCACCAGAACAAATTTACAATATATTGCAACAATCTTCTCATGTGGTTGATGAACCTATTAATTGTTATGTAGAAGGTCTTGTCAGTTCAAAATTGAAGCCATTGGTCGAAGATGAATCTGAAAATGAGTGTGTTCAGCCATCCAAAGAAATTGAAAATTGTGCATATGACAACAGTGAAGAAAACGAAGAAGGTTTTGAATAAAGTGAAAGAACCTTGCCATTATGTTTTTCTTCTTTCAAATTGCTGCAGCAAAATGTTTATAATGTTTCAAATCAGAAATCCTCCAGACATGGTGTAGAATATTCAGAAAGCAATGGACTTGCAAATGAAAACTATCTTCCTCTATGTTTTTCTTCTTTTGAATTGTTGAAAGAAAATCATGAGATAACAGAGGAACAAGGAAAGTCTGATTGCATTCATAATGACACTGTTTTACATGAGCAAATTGTTATCAATGAAGAAGACCAACAACCTTCTCATACATTTAATGATCATGTGGCTGATTACATGGAAGGTTACTTCAGTTCAGATTTGCAGCCTGTGCTCAACTATCAGCCTGAAAAGGCAGATGAAGCTGATCGGGAAATTGTTGTTAAAGGTTATTTCCCTCCCTCTGAAAATAATATAAGTATGCAACAAGATTTCCAGCAAGGAAAAGTGTTTCAAAGTTGTCTTTCTTCCCCTGAGAATGATGTGGTGGTCCAATTTCTAAGTGGCCTAGACATGGATGAAGATTCTAAAATTGCATCTATGGAAACTTCAAGATGTGAACAAACAAATTACATAGAGTTTCAACAAAGCAACAAAACAATGTATGCCATTTTTCAATAAGAAATACATAAAGATAATGAAGAGGTAGTGGTTTTATTTGATTCATTTGAAAATCATGGTTTTGAAAATGCATCCATGGGAACTCTGGACTGTGAAATAGTACATGATGTTTGCTTTTCACATTTGCAAGAATATTATGAGAAAAAACTTATTTCCATTCATTCATTTGAAAATCAAAGTGAAAATACTCAAGCAAATTTTCAGAAGATTAATAAAACCAAATCAGAACCATTTGATGAACAAAAGGATAACCTTAATGCACATAGTATGGATGTCATATTTAAAGATGTTCAAGGATGTATGAATTTTTTTGTTGATATGCATGGAATATTAGACAAGCCTATTGCTGGCATTTCATTTGTAAGTGTTCCCAAAACTGAAGAAATAGAGCAAGAGCAACAAACACTTATGAAAGAGGCTTGTCTTTCTGTTTTTGCTCATCAAGAAGAAATGATTTTTCATGATTTTCAAGATCTTGTGGCCATCCTATTATAGTCTTCAGTGAAGGAGGAGTTTGTTCCATTCATAAGCTCAGGTTTTGGATTCAACTTTTGCTTTCAGCTGCCATCTTTTACATTTGACTGCCTACTTAAGAAAGATGTGAGCGGAGAAAAATCGGAAATCCAATTGCTTGATTGGCTGCATTGGCACTTTAGCATCACTTTATTGACTATTCATTTCAACAGTTTTAGGGTAGGTAAGTGCAAATAAGCTTGTTGTTCAATCATTTTTTGGATTTCCAGTAATTTATACAGTCAGATTTCTAGAGGTATATCCAGTAGCCGATGGAGAGTAGTGTGCAAAGTTTGGTTTTCAGTAGACACTGGTGACAGGTTGGAGCACAATACACACATGTGTTTTGGGAGCAGCCCAATGGATTCGACACCTGGTCTACAAGCTCTTTGCTACCTCACAGGGAGGGTAGCATCCCTAGTTGGAGCCTATGTTATCACTATAATAATTTCTTGGAATCCAAGTCTTGAGATTTGGAGAAACGCTAAATCAATATAGAAGAGTGTTAGACTAGCAAGTGGGGTCATATCTAGCAGACAAGGTTAAAATTGGCGGAGACGTAGGAGTGATGGGACCTGACGGGCCATAGATATTGAGCAGCCTAGATCAATGGCCAGGAGACATGTCGGGCGAGGAAATAACGCGGAGGTTAAGCACTAGAAAGCAGGCCAGGGAAAATACTATAGTTTCAACCCATAGACACATGGTACCTCCAGAAGCATATCGGGGAGAAAATCGGGTGGGCGCGAAACCGCTCAACCACGCCTTGATGTCACGTGTTCTAATATCATTAAATATGTCAAATCTAAAGATCGCATGTGGAGAGGGGAAAGTGACGACCAGTCAAATCATCTCACGCCACTTGTTCGAGTACTTTTCGTCTGTGCAATGCCAGGTGAGCGCCACCAGATAACCAACTCAAAGGCTCATCATTCGAAATAGATTGGCCAAACATGATAAACCAACGTACCTGCAAGTACGCTTGTTAGTAGTTCATGATTGGCACTCAATGACGATTGTCATTCAAAACATGGGTTACATTACTCTGTTTTGGACAATTAACGTTCTATTTCAGAACGGGGTAATCACAGGTCGAATCATTCAGCTAAGGAAGACAAGTTCATGCTTTTTGCAAAATCAGGGAAAATGGATACGATAGACCAAGTGGCCTCCAGTGAACCAAGATTTTCAACTAATATGACAAATTCATCATTGAAGAAGAGAGAGAAATTGGTTGCTCAAATCTTATCAATAGAATTTTATACAAAGCCTTCGGGAGAGCCAGGAGCGGATGAAGAGGTCAGATTAAATCCCATCATGAAGGATTTAATCATCAATGGATACGCAGGCGAACACCATACACGAGCTGTCAAGAGGAAATAGAGAAAGCATAAGAAGACAGAGGTAAAAGCTGAGGTGGTTGAAAGTGTTGGGGAAAACCAACCTGCATGGCTTGATACGTTAAAAGAAGAAATTGCCAAGATGAAATAGATTGCAGGCTAAATTTAGTGTGTGTCAGAGAATTTTGTAATAATATTGGCAAGTGACCTTCAAGGAAAAAACCTCAAATATGTCATTTTTGTTTATAATGTCCCCTAGAAAATAGGAGTTCGGTTGTTGAACGTTACTCTTTTGTAACCGACAACTATTTTTGGAACTTTGGGGAAGATGATTTTTTCTGAATCCCGGATGTAATCTACCTATATATACTATTACAAAGATAAATGAATGGTTGGACGGACCGAAGAAGGGCTTGCCCTCGTAGCAGGAAGACTTTGTAAATCCATGGATCTAAAGTGAATATACAATGCAGAAGCATTTTGAACTGTTTATGAAAAGATTCTAATGGTTGCGATATGAGTTCTGTTTTCTCTCATAGTGTGTATTTCTTATGTCTTTGAAATCCCATTTACATTTTCCTCTTTTTAAATTGGAGAGTTAAGAGTCCGGAATTCGTCTTATGACGCTCTCGACTTAGAAATTTAAATTATGTAAGCCTCTGCTTGACCAATTCAGAATTCATTTCAATATGCTCTGATGCAATTATTTGTTTTTCTTTTCCTCTTTCACCATGCAGATTTCAATTTTAAAAAACTTAGACTCATTGCCTCATTTAGCCTTTCTCCTCTAGATAGTTCTAATTGCCTGCCACTGCTTTATTCATTTTCGACTCCATAGCCCCAAATGTCACCTCCTTTCCTTTGCCAAGAACTGTATAAAACCCCCAAACAAACTAAATATAGCCACCGATCACCTAAGAAATATCAAGTGACATGAGAGAGACCTCTCTGAGTTGAGAAGGCTAGTGCCCAGCTCTAAAGTTGGTTGAAACAATTACCTCTGTCGTTTGTCTATTCAGCCGGAAAAAATTTACAGAGTGCTAGCACCACATACTGGAATTATGTGTTTTCATGGTGATTTTGAATTTTAATTGAAGCGATGACCTATATTAATTCGACCTCAAGAATAAACGATCAAGATCCATATGTGAAGTACAAAAAGGGCATTCTCGTCAATCTTTCAGAAATCAGATTTCAGAAAAAAATAATCCTAAGGCGGGGCATGAGGTTAAGTTTGAAGGGAGGAACCCAATGGAACAAGCCTGAAAGAACAAGATCCATTGATAGAAATTACTCTCATCTGTTAGATCTCACGGATAAATTGTTTTCAGAAAGGCTCATTCAGGAAGTCTGGGGGTAATTGCATGTTCTAAAGAAGTTCATCGGATCGAGTTCAAGGTTGAGCGATTGTAATTTCTTTGAAGATATGTATCATCGCATGTGAGAGATGTTAGTCATTAGATCCTTCAAAAAAGTGTATTTGGAAGTATCCATTCAACAAGCCTAGTGGCTGTGTTGTGTTATCGAAGGAGATTGTTTGACCAAGGTAACCATCATGCAACTTGGGAACCTGCGATGATCGGGGCCGTTGGCTGGAAAAATTGCTGACTGCCCGATCTGTCAAACGAGCATGTTGTTTCAGAAGGGCCACGAGTGGAAGATAATTCCACGTTAGCTTTCATTGTTAGTATTCCATGTTGGAGGAAACATTAGCAAGGGTAGGTGATTCAGAGAGTGCCACGTGGCAGTCGGTACAGGTGGGACCACAATGGATTTTGGAAAAGGTCAAGGATTCAGGGATGAATATTGACTGTGCAATGGGTGTCGAGGTAAATCCTAACTTTCTGTGGAAGATCAAGGTTAGGAGTGTTATCTTTTTAGCTCAGGAGGTACTCCACATGTTTTTTCTTGTATGCGGATGTAACCTTATGTTGACACTACTAGGCATTTAACTTTGTAATGGGTTTTTATAAAGTTGTAAAGTGGTACTTTTATTAAAGTGGCTTTTTAATAAAGTGTACCTTCTAATATTAAAGTGACTTTATTTCATAAAGTGCACTTATGTAATAAAGTGAAATGTACTTTAATATTTTAAGTGATTTATTTTGGAGAGAATGAATCATGGGCTTTGATCTTGTAAAGGCAAGATTAGATCTTGGCCTTTGGATTTAGGGTTTGGGAAGGTGAAAAGACACTTTGGAGGGAAAAGGTCATTTTCAGATTTTATAAAAGAATGCATTGGGTAGTATGCAAGACAAGAAAAAAAGAGCATGAGAGAGATTTTTGAGGAGAGCTTGGAGAGGAAAGTGAGAAGCAAGGAGAGCACATTTCCCAAGAGAGATTGGGCACAAATCCCAAGGGATACATTTCATTTTTGAGTGCTACTAGTTTTTATTCACCGAGACAGGCCGTACTGTATGGATCTGTACAAGTCATACAACATAAATTTGGGCATGAAAATTGAGCCATGCATTGGCATGATTTTCGAGGTAGCTTGTGAAGAATTTTCTGAAGGAGGTTAGCTGTACAGGAGGCAAGGTACTGCAGCCTATTGTGGGCACTTTTTTTGAGGTGAAATTTCCATCAAATACGTACAGTTGTATGGACTGTGGCACAGTTTTCAAGGCAGTTTCTGGGTGGGACAATTTTGTGTTGTAAGTTGTTTCTCTTGCTAGAAAATGTATTGTGGCTGCTGATAAATATTTCCTAAATCTAATAGAATATCTCACTCTCTTTGGGTTTCCCCACATTGGGGTTTTTCCCTGGCATTTGCCTAAATTTATGAGTTATTCGTGGTTGGTTGAATGTTGTTCATTGTGTTTATTCCACTGCATGTTTACTTAGCAATGTGTATTTTTGCTTATAGTAATTTCTGAATGTGGGTTTTAGACATTTCAGAGTTCATGCAAGACAATTTGCTCTAGGTTGCTAAGTGCATGGAAACATATTAGCTTGCTGATTTTTGTCATTTAAAATAACATGGTATCAAAGCTTGGGGCTCTGAGTGACAATGAGTAGTGAGACTTTTGGGCAAGGGTTGAAGGGGAAAAATTTGTGATTGTTTTCCTTGAGTTGTGATAGGGAATCTGACTACATGCATTAGATTTGAGGATCGGTTGGATGACATTTCCAGGTATTTGTAGTGGAAGGTTCGTATGTCAGTTGTTCTCAAGGAGAACACGATTTGGAACTATGTCAGTTCTGTTGTTGTGGTTCCCACACCATATCCTGTTGCTTTGGATTTGCATGAGGTCAAGGAGGCCAAGGCTCGGAGGATTATTTTGGATGGGGTGAAGGATCACCTTGTCCCACACTTGGCTGAGAAGAAGACAACCAAAGAAATGTGGGATGCACTTAAGAACTTATTTGAGGTGAAGAATGAAAAGCAGAAGATGGCCTTGAAGGCTAAGCTGCATGATACCAAGATGGGTAAGGAGGAGAGTGTTTCTTCTTATCTTACCTAGGTAGCTCAAGTGAAATATGAGCTGCCAACAGTTGGAGAGGTCATATCAGATTCAGAGTTGGCAAGGATAGCCTTGAAAGGCTTCACCAAGGAATGAGAAGTCTTCGTGAAGTGTGTGGTGGGTCATGAGCATCTTCCAGATTGGAGCAGACTGTGGGATGATTTCACTCAGGAGGAGATCTGAGAAGGATCTCAGAGTAGTGGATAGAAGATAGATGGAGCTGATGAGAATGTTGTTCTTACTGCAAAGAGCAAGAAGAAAGGAAGTTTTGGGAGGGACTTGAGTAAAGTCAGATGTTACTGTTGTAACCAGTTAGGGCACCTTACTTCTCATTGTCCTGAGAGGAAGAAGAAGAAGAAGGAACCAGAGGGGTCTGAGACAACTGTTACAACAACCATGGAGGACTTTGCTTCCAAGTATGACATGGAATTTTCTTTGGTTACCCTAGTTTCCAGTGTCGGTAGAAGAGGATTTAGGGGTGATATTAGATGGATTGTGGATAGTGAAGCTTCTTGCCACATGATGATAATCTGGAAAATATTCCGAATTATCACATAGACAGGTCCTGACCGATATGTGATAAATGAAGGTGGTATGACGTGAGCTGTATGCGGAGTTGGAAAGGTTAGATTCTAACTCAAGTATGGATGATTCCTGGAGTTTGATGGAGTTCTCTTTGTTCCAGGGTTGAGGGTTAACTTTCTCCCAGTCTCATCCTTGGAGGATGTAGGATATTGTACATTGTTCAAGAAGGAATATGTCTTTATCTACAGGGAGGGAGTGGACCCGGTGGAACTGCAGTTGATCGATGATCAGGTGGACATGTTGTATATGTTGTGAGGACAACCTTCATAGTATGATTCAACGTTGGATGAGGAGCATGAGGAGGCTCCTGAGAATGCGGTGGTACCAAGTTTTCAGACTTGCATTCCGAGAGAAGAGAGCGAGTCTCTTCTGAGCATTGGCATGAGGCTCAACTAGTGTGGTCGAACCAACGCTCAAGGTGGAGTGGATTCTCCAAGGAGCTGAGGGTTCCAGATAACTAACAGGAGAATATCATCTAGTTCGAGTTATGTGCAGGTGTTGAGGATGGCTCTAGGTTTAGAGGGAGATCCTACTAAGCACAATGTGATGGGACTAGATGATGGAGATGCCAGGGAGTACATCCCTCGCTAAGAGGGAGTGTTAGCTTTTTAGCTTAGGAGGTACTCTGCATGTTTTGTCTTGTATGTGGATGTAACCTTATGTTGACACTACTAGGCACTTAACTTTGTAATGGGTTTTTATAAAGTTGTAAAGTGGTTCTTTTATTAAAGTGACTTTTTAATAAAGTGTACCTTCTAATATTAAAGTGACTTTATTTCATAAAGTGCACTTATGTAATAAAGTGAAATGTACTTTAATATTTTAAGTGATTTATTTTGGAGGGAATGAATCATGGCCTTTAATCTTGTAAAGGGAAGATTAGATCTTGGCCTTTGGATTTAGGGTTGGGGAAGGTGAAAAGACACTTTGGAGGGAAAATGTCAATTTTAGATTTTATAAGAGAATGCATTGGGTAGTGTGCAAGACAAGCGAAGAAGAGTGTGAGAGAGATTTCTGAGGAGAGCTTGGAGAGGAAAGTGAGAAGCAAGGAGGGCACATTTCCCAAGAGAGCTTGGGCACAAATCCCAAGGGAGGCATTTCTATTTTGAGTGCTACTAGTTTTTATTTGCTGGGATAGGCCATACTATATGGATCCATACGGGCCGTACAACATAAATTCAGGCATGGAAATCGAGGCATGTGTTGGCATGATTTTCGAGGCATCTTGTGAAGAATTTTCTGAAGGAGGTTGATCATACAGGAGGCAAGGTACTGCAACCTATTATGGGCACTTTTTTCGAGGTGACATTTTCAAAAAATCCATACAATTGTATGGAATGTGGCATGCTTTTCAAGGTAGTTTGTGGGTGGGACAATTTTGCACTGTAAGTTGTTTCTCTTGCTGGAAAATGTATTGTGGTTGCTAATAAATCTTTCCTAAAGTTAATAGAATCTCTCTCTCTCCCTTTGGGTTTCCCCACATTGGGGTTTTTCCTTGGCATTTGCCTGGATTATTCATGGTTGGTTGAATGTTGTTCATTGTGTTTATTCCGCTGCATATTTACTTAGTAGTGTGTATTTATGCTTATAGTAATTCCTGAATGTGAGTTTTAGACATTTCTGAGTTCATGCAAGACAATTATCTCTAGGTTGCTAAGTGTATGCCAACATATTAGCTTATTGATTTTTGTCATTTAAAATAAGGAGGGCCTATCTGGGAAATTTTTATCGAAATCCCTGAGTTAGGATTTTTTTTTTCCAAAGGAATGAGCTCGATAGGCTTCAGGTTTCGGAATTTTGAAGAGTTCATGTGAAAGCAAGTGCCATTCCATTGGGAATATCCTGATAGGTGAGTTCGATAGTATTTTAGACTACAAACTTCAAGAGAATCCATGTATCAAGTAACTTGAACCTTTCGATGGGAAAGGTTTGAAAAGGTGTTTTTGATAGGCTTGCAAGAGGACTAACCGATGATTGATGAAGGAGATTGATGGATGATGACATGGCCAAATCAAGGGATGACATGTGGGATTGACAGACACATGCCATGCCATGTCAACCAAATCGCCTAAGGTCGGGTACAATTCTTTTTGATGAGCTGTTACATCAGTAAATCATATATTTTCCGTGAAATTTTTCAGATTTTAAGGGTGTTGAACTTGTAAAGGGATTTTGAGGGATTAAACAACATTTTTAGGGGTCGAACATCCCGAGAAACATGTGTATCTTTGATACACATAGTCTCTACAACTTAAATGAAATAACTTAGTGAGTGTTTTTCAACAAATTATTCCAGGCGCAAAATTGGTCTCGTATGAGAAAGTTACAAATGAAATAGTACAATGTAGAATTTCAGTACCAATTTACTTCCAGAGGGCATTACTCCTTGCTCATAAGTCAGTTTGGGGCACAAGAGAAGTCTATGGAAATATTATGGACCATATAAGATAGACATGGAACCAAATTTGGAATCTGGGTATATAAATGTACATGAAGATAAAGAAGACACATGTAGCATATAGGGATAAAAATGAGAAAACAATTAAAACTTATGCAGGCCATAAATATCATCTTGGAGCTCGGATGAAGGTGAATTTTTGACAGATTCTTTAGAAGGTAGTCATAAATATACCCAATTGGGATTCTTTCAAAATTTCAAAGAAGTTGTCATAGGGATGTTTAAACAGACGAAAATTGCTAAGCGAAGAGAAAAATGTGCAAAAGGACAAAGTTGTCATTTTCGAATTGTTGTAGATTTTGACTGAAGTATCAATTTGACAATATGAGAGTTGCTATAGATTTAGTGTCAGTAGTATTACCTGTGTCCCAAACAAAATTTTTCTTATTTCCTAACAGATTTACCTCTGTAGGTGTCCAAAGTTGGTGTTTGAGATTATTTTACACTTGGGAGTAAGTGCACAAGAGGAGTAAAGTGGCAATATTCAATTGCCCATAACTTTCTACTCATAAGTCGAATTTGAGTAAATTAGTAGTCAATGGAAATATAATGAATAAAAAAATCATCCTAGGAACCCATAAAAGGGATTGGAATAGTAAATTTTGTAGTCAACTTAGAAGAAGATGATTGGTAGCCATTAAAGAGCATAAAATTTATGCATTCTTTTTCTAGAACTATGTATGTATAGATTTTTATCTAACATAAATTTTATTGCATTCACATTTTCTTGCAGAATTAAGAGGTTCGGGAGGGAATTTTCATTCCTGTATGAGAACCATAGTTATGGAAGATGCCCAAGGATATCACAAACATGAGGAGGAGGATAGAGGTCTACATGTCAACATGGGAAATGATGAGACTGAGTCTAATGGAATAAGAGGTAGGAAAGAGCCTGTAAATATGAGAAGCATGTATAGAGAAGTGCAGAGCTATACAGAAGACAATGAGAAGATCATGAAAGCTCATGAGGAGCTACTACAAAGTCTGAATATGTTGCACATGCAAGTCAATAAAAACTTTGGAACAAAGCAAGCAACTAGTGCTAGACAAGTGGCAACATCCAGATCCCATAGCGGAAGGGATGAGAATGGTAAAAACAGGTAGTCAAGGAGTATCATTCTCCATGGAAATCCACTAGAGGAGCTCATGTGATTTTGGGGCTAGGGAGCATCCCAAGTGTGTCTCCTATCAAGAGGTAGAGGAGAAGGCCCATGTCAGACATTTTGCAAAGTGAAATCACGAAAATCAAGCCACCAACTTTCAATGATGAGCATAGAAAGGGAGAAGAATTTGAGGCACGAATATTGGAAATGAAGAAATATTTCCAGCTGGTTGATTACCCCTGAAGGATAAAAACAAGAATTGCAATCTACTACCTTCAAGGAAAGGCATTTGTGTGGTAGGATCAACTTAAGAAAGCCGAACACCTTGATGAAAATAAGGTCTCATGAAGACAACTCAAATGATATTTCCAAGATAAATATTTGTTAGAGCATTACTATGAAAGGAATATGAAAGAGTCCTTTGAATGCAAATTGGGAAGCATGACAATGGATGAATATGAGAAGRGGTTTTTTGAGTTGTTGAAGTATGTGGGCTTCATAAAGGATTAAAAGGTCAAAATCCAAAGGTTTTTGAGTAGGTTACCTTCCTTCTATAATGACACGATACACTATGATAACCCCAAGACTTTGGAGGAGGTCATAAGGATAACAAAACATCTTTATGAGTAGAGCAGAGGGAGGTCAGTTTTCCAAAAAGCTTGGAATGACAAAATGAAATGAAAGAGGGATGAAAGGCATAAAGGTTTTAAGCCACCATTTTTCAAGAACAACTCACATGTCAATCAACAAGGAAAATCAACCCAAAATGAGCCTAGGATGGCAGATTCATTTGGGAAAAGGCCAAGGAAACAACTTGTACAATGCTGGGGGTGTGAGGGAAATCACTTATATAGGGACTGCCCTAACAAAGGAGAAAAAATGCAGATTTTCCACAACATTCAAGGGGATGAAGCAATTGAAACATGGAAGGAAACATGCCAAGGATTTATGCAGCCTTGGACAATAAGCAGGCATAGTATCAATCTCCCATGATTGAAGTGGAAGGTAATATTGATAACCAACCCATAGAAATTTTAATTGATTCTGGATCTGGCCATAGTTACATAAAATCTAACATTGTTGAAATATTTCACTTACAAAGAAGTAAGCATAATAAATATTGGTTTGTTTAGTTAGACACAGGGGTAAGAGTAAAACCAGTAAGATGGTTAAAGATTGTCCAATAAACATGAATAGACTTAGCACAAAGTTGGATGTGAACATCATACCTTTGGGTTCATATGATTGTATAATTAGCATGGATCGGTTGGAAAAACACCATCTTGTCCTAGACTGTTACAACAAGACAATCACTTTTCTTGATGAGGTAGGCTATCAAGGAAAGGTTCAAGGTATTTCAAGAGTTGTAGATGTTAGAGAAATTTCATCCATGCAGTTGAAGAAGAGTTTCAAAAAGGGATGTCAAATTTTTGTAGCCCATATGGAAGAGGCAACTAGAGATAAAGCGCCAAGTATTGAAGACCATCTGGTCTTGAATGCTTTTGAATTTGTTTTTTGGGGAAATCCCGGGACTGCCACCAAAGGGAGACATTGATTTCTCTATTGATTTAGTGCCAGGAGTTGCCCCAGTGTCCAAGATACCTTAATGAATGTGCACACTAGAATTTAAAGAGTTGCAGATGCAGTTTGAAGAGCTATTAAAGAAGCAATATATACGCCCAAGTGTGTCATCTTGGGGAGCCTCAATGATTTTCATGAAGAAGAAAGATGGAACCTTAAGGTTGTGTATTGATTTCAGACAACTGAATAAGGCCATCATAACGAAAAAAATATCATTTGCCAAGGATTGATGACATATTTGATCAACCGCGGTGCAATACTATTTTTCAATATCGACTTGAGATTGGATTATCATCAAGTGAAGATAAATGAAGAAGATATCAACAAGACAATGTTCAGAACAAGATACATGCATATGAATTTACGGTAGTGCTATTTGGGCTATCAAATGCCCCGATTGTTTTCATGTTCCTGATGAATGGAGTGTTCATGGAATAGCTGGATAAGTTTGTGATTGTGTTCTTGAATGATATATTCATATACTCAAAAACATAAGAAGAACATGAACAACATTTAAGAATGGTGTTGCAATTTTTAAGAGAGCATAAATTGTATGCCAAACTAAGTAAGCACATCTTTTATCAAAAGAAAATTCACTACTTAGGGCATATTATTTCAACATATGGGATACCAGTTGATCCCGTGAAGGTAGAGACCATTAGAGGATGGCCAACGCCAATGAATGTTACAGAGGTAATATCATTCATGGGTCTTGTAGGTTATTACCGAATATTTATAAAAGGTTTTTCAAAAATTGCAAGCCCCATTACTTCTTTGAAAAAGAAGGGAGTGAAATTTGAATGGACTTCTGAGTGTGAAGAGAGTTTTCAACAGCTAAAAGATATTTTGACAAGTGTTCCAATATTAAACATTACGAATCTGGATGAATATTTTGTGGTGTGAACTTATGCATGCAAGGAAGGGATCGATGTATTTCTCACTCAAAATGATCCTGTGGTGTGCTATGAGTCCCAGAAATTAAAAGAGCATGAGAGGAATTATGCTACATGTGACTTGGAATTATCAACGATTGTTCGTGCACTAAAACTGTGGAGACATTACCTCATGGAGAGAAAATTTGAGCTAAGGACAAACCACTTTGGTCTGAAACATTTGTTTGGTTAGCCTACATTAAATGCCAAGCAAACTAGATGGATTAAATTTCTTAGTGAATATGACTTTGAAATTAAACATATCAAAGGTAAATCAAATTAGGTGGTTGATGTACTCAACAAAAGAGCACATGGAATGCATATGGAAACAATCAACATGGACAAATATGATTTAAAAGACAAAATTTTAGAGGCTGTAAATTCATATCAACACTATTTGAAAATAAAAGAAATATTACAACATGGTAATTTTCAACATAACTTTAAATATTATGCACTGAAAGAGGATGGAATCCTCATGTACATGGGAAAGATATATGTGCCAAATTCAGAAGAGCTGGAAAATATAGTGTTGAGGGAAATGCACAATGTGTTATATGTTGGGGACCCAAGATATAAGAAACCAATTGTAGCTGAAAGAAGCCAATACTTTTGGCTGAGAATGGAGAAAGAGGTGATGAATACATAACCAGATGCCTAGAGTGTCAGAAGGTGAAGACCAATTATAGACATCCAACTGGACTATTACAACCATTACCCATTCCATAATGGAAGTAAGAAGTAGTTACAATAGATTTTATTATTAAGCTACATAGAACAATGAAGTAGCATGATTCCATCATGGTAGTGGTGGACAAATTGATTAAGGATGCACATTTTATTCCAGTAAATACTAAACACAAGACACCAAATATTGCAATAGTCTACATGAAAGAAGTTTCTAGGCTACATGGGGTGCCTAAGGAAACAATTTCAGACATAGATCCCAAGTTTACATTCAATTTTTGGAAAGGTTTCTTCAAAGGCTTTGGGACAAATCTGAATCTCAATACAACTTATCACCCAGTGTCTGATGGAAAAATATAGAGGACCAACAAAATAATCAAAGACATGCTCAAAATGTGTGTGATGGACCAACCATCAAATTGAGAGGATTATATCCACTTAGTGGAATTTTCTTACAGTTATGGGTATCAAGCCTCATTAAAAATGATCCCATTTGAAGCATTGTATCGCAGGAAGTGTAACACACCAGTGATCTAGGATAACCCAATAGATAGAGTTGTCATTGGGCCAGATTTGCTGAAGGAAATAGAAGAGTAGATGAAAAGGACCAGGTATAATTTAAAACCTGCTCAGGATAAGCAGAAAAGTTATGCAGACAAGAATAAGGTTTTCAAATATTTTAAAGTGGGTGAACATGTTTTTTTGAAAGTGAAAGAAAAAAGAAGTTCGCTAAGATTGGGTTGCTGAACAAAGTTGGTAGCAAGATATTGTGGGCCTTTTGAGATCTTAGGAAATATAGGTCCAATTGTATACATGCTAACATTCTTTGCATCCATGAGAGTGAATAATGTATTTCATGTGTCATTATTAAAGAAATATGTGCCTGGCACTAACCACATAATTGATTGGATTGTGATCCAGGTGAAACACGAAGGATATTTCCAGGTGGAACCACTACACATCCTAGACCAGAAATTCAAAGTGCTTAGGAACAAAACTATAGGCCTAATAAAGAATCAATGGACCTGCTACGGTCTTGAAGATGCAACATGGGATCACAAAGAACTGTGCAGGGGGAATTCCCACAAATGTTTATCAAGTTTGAAGGAAACAAAATCTAAAAATGCAAGCCTCCATTTTTTGGGCAGCTAGAGTTCTAGAACCACATATCAAAATTACTGGTCACTTGCATTGATAGCCCTGATAAAATGATGTTGCATCCTGATGGACTGAGAGATGTGAAGGGGGTGCATTCCTTGGGTTAGTAGGTTGAGAAGAACACAAGATTATGGTTGGAACTATTGTTGGAGGTTAAACATATTGCAGATTTTTGTTTTCTGAATATCATGATGTAAAATTTGTACATGTATATTGGCATGGCATTGTGCATTGAGGATGGTGTACAATTGTAGGGGAGGGGAATGTAACATCCCCACTATAATCCTCAGTTTAATTAATGCATAATGTAGATAAGAAATTTGGCTATGACCAAGCGATGTAAGATGCAAATTATGTTTCTAAATTTTAATAAATAAAATGTGATGCCAATTGTTGGGGGACATGGACATAGATGAGAGACAAATTTTCCATAAGAGAATGGAGTGTCTAAAAGGGGTCCAAGGGGAGAATTATTTATGGGTATTGATCCAAACCCACTTTCCTGAATTTTATTATTGTTGGGGATAAACTTCTATTTTTTGTTTGAGTGTATGAGAGCCCAATCATTAAACTCATGTAAGAGGTTGGGTGTGAGAAGTCACATCCCATAGTTATTGGGAGAATGGGGATGAGCATAATAAGTTCGGGGATGAGTGTGAGTCAATTTTTTTGGGGAAAAGAGAGAAAATTCATGTGGGGGGAATAAACAATTTTAAACATTTAGGTTTTTGCATGAGTAGGGGAGACAACATGAAAGAGGAGCTCTGGAGCCGAAACAACCATGGAAGGAAAATTCTAGAGTGTTTTTGGAGTTGTTGAAGACTAAATAAGCAAATTGATAGAATTGCAAAAGAACTAGATTGTAAGTCCCGAAGAGTGAATTCTTGTGTGAGTTTTACTGTAACAACAAGTTGTTGATGTTGTTTTACTGGTAGTTTTCCTAGCAGTGAGTTCCCTTGAGCTCCCAATAGTGATATTCCTAGTTACTTGTGCGAGGGAGACCTTGATAAATAAATGGGACACTCGATGGCCTGAGAGCGTTGAAAGGATACATTCCTTGGGTTGGGTAGGTTAAGAGGAAGAGAGCAGGTGGAAACCAAGATAGTTGTAGGAGAATGCCGGTGGGTTGTGGGATTAGCTGAGTTGTGACTGGACAATGAGTTACACCCTCTTTTTTGGATTCCTAGCCCCAACTCGGGGGCGACTTGCTGTTGATATCTAGAACAAAAAATCTATGATTGGGTGGAATGTTCGTCCTAAGCAGCTGGTTGCACAAGTGTTATGAAAATATAAGTGTTTATATGTGTTCTTTGTTATTTTATGAACTATATTGTTATATTTTAACTCTATGTATATGAATGGTTTATATGTTGTTGTTTATGGAGTTAATTAATTGCATTCATGTTTATTTTCGCATGCTATAGCTACATTTAAATTAATGATAGAAAAATGGTTAAATCTATGTGTATTCCATAAGTAATGGGCCTCAGTTAAACTAGGGGATGTTACACATTAGACCACATGGAAGCCACAAATGATGTCCTTTCATCTCTAAAAAGATACATGGGTCCTCTCATTCTCATGGGAGATGACTCTCCAGTTGAAGTTTCTGGACAAGGGAGAGTGGAACTCGTAAATGGAAGTTTTGAGAATGTCCTGCATGTTATGAAACTCTTCGTAAATCTACTCTTTGTATACCAAATCACACATACATGCACAAAGAAAATGATGGAATTCACACCGGATTCCATGACAATATTTGACATGGAAGACAAATCCAAAATTGTTGTAGGTGACGTAGATCACAAATCTAGATCATACACATTTTTTAAATTTATTGCTAAATCAGATTCCACATTGCTACTAGCTCATGCCAATGACACTAGTAATCTTTGACATGAAAGATTTGGCCACTTAAATTTCAGGTACATGTAGCAACTCAACAAACAGGGGATGGTGGAAGGTTTGCCAGACATACAATTTTATGATGTAGTTTGCCAAGGATGTGTTCTTGGCAAGTATCCGCAAGAGAAATTTGAGAAAGGGAAGAGATGGAGGCCCTCCTCTCCCTTGGAGCTTGTTTACAATGATCTCGTAGGGATTTTTCCTCATCCTTCCATAAGCAAGGCTAGATATGTGTTGAATTTCATAGATGATTGAACAAAGTTACCGACTTAACAAGAACTCTAGCCCTTAAAACCCATATTTTTGCATAAAAAACATGAAAATCAACCCCCAAATCAAAAAGTGGTGATATCGATAGCACCATTTTTTATGATCAGGTCAAAATTACAACTTTTTTCAAACATGGCCTTAAAAAAACAAATAGTTGCTTAGAAAAAACCTTAAAATCAACACCTAAATAAAAAAGTGACACTACCTAAAAAAAAATGTTTCTTCTAAATGTTAAAATTATAGTTAATTACGACCTAATTGAAGCTGTGGCCTTGACAACAAATTCCTATGCAAATAAAAAACCCAAAATTGGACTCTAAATGGTCAATTGAAAATTTATTTACTAATTTTTTTTTTTTAAATTTACGTTAAAAAATAAATAAAGAAAAATGAGAAAAATTTCACCATTTTTTTTTAAATGAAGAAAAAAACACATTTAAAAAATATATATTCAAAACCCAAATTAAATTGTGTTTTTTATTTTTATTTTTATTTTTAAATTTTGTATTAAGAACATGTGTTTCCTCCTAAGAGGTCACAAGTTCAAATCCATAGGGGGGTAGGGTATGTATACCTCCATAGACTTTACCAATCAAATTGTTGGGCGGAGGGGGTCTCTTGTCCCACAAACAAGAGGGTCTCATACACCAATTTGGTGTTTAGCTTAGCCATGACCTTAAAACTAGATTATTATTATTATTAATAATAAATTTTGTATTGTAGGTGTTTTAATTTGACTTTTTAAATATATATTTTTAATTTTTTGTGTGTTTTTTTAATCTTTATAAAGTTTTTGGGTCATAAATTTGTTGTTTACCTTCTTTTTTGTTTGTTTGTTTGTTTTTTCTGGTTTTAGCTTATATATATATTTGGCCTTTTTTTCGTCTTTAGTTTTTTAAGTTTTTCTTCAATTTTTTTTTTAATTTTTTATTTAAATTCTGTTATTTTTCTTAGTGTTTTTTAGTTTTTAATTTATTAAAAAAAATTGAATTATATTTTTTTGCTAAATATTTAAAAATAGTGTTATTTAAGTACAATGATTTTCTATGTATTGAAGTAAAGGTAAAAAATGTGTTAAAAATGATATTTTCCACTATATTTAAAAAATACGGAACCATAAATTAATTAAGGAGACTAAACATCTTAGTTTGAAAAAAGTAATTAGTAAAAAATATTTTTAAGATTGAAAGAAGCATGGAAAAATGACTAAAAACATTGTAGAAAAAAAAATAGAAGAATTTGAAAATAGATGGAAAAACAAGCATTTAAAAAAATAATGTCGAAACATTTGGATCATAAAATTTAAAATATAAAAAAAACACCAAAAAAAGGAGGGGGGGTGCTACAGGTAGCACCATTTTTAAAAGCAGGGTAAAAAATGTGACCCCCCAAAAAATGAGAAATATGTAGAGTTCTCGTTAAGTTGGTAACTATGTTATTGGTCACGGTACACATGTGTGTACTTTCTAAAGCAGAAATCCAAAGTGTTTGAGCATCTCAAGGATTTCAAAGTGCATCTAGAGAAGCAATTCAAGAAGATGACCAAGATCCTCCACACAAATAATGAGGGGGAGTTTGTAAACAAAGTTGTACAACATCTTTGTGATCAAGCAAGTATTCAGTTACAACACATAATTCCATACACTCTGCAGCAAAACGAGGTAGCTAAGAGAAAGAATCGATTTATGAAAGAGATGGCAAGTTGCATGTTGCATGTAAAGTCCCTTACCTCCAAACTTGGGGATAAATCCATTCATTGTGCCACATACATGCATGATTGATTTCCTCACAAGTTTGTGAAATACATGACTCCTTTTGAAGCATGGAGCAACATGAAGCCAAAAGTGAAACACTTCTGCATTTTTGGATGATGTGCATGGGACGACATACATTAAGAGAAGAAGCAAGATTTGAAGCCTCATAACATATAATGCATCTTTGTGGGTTATCCCGAGGGTGTGAAGGGACACAGATTGATAGATCCTTCAATGAACACGTTAATCATTGAAATGAACATCTAATTTGAAGTCCCATGCATGCCTCTCAGGAACCACTTGCAAACACCACTGTACTTCCTCTTGTGCTAGATATATGAGATGATGCATCCTACTATTTAGATCATATTCAATATATTATTTTTGAATTAAATTCGAAAGATGATGAGCATACATTTGAAGATTCAGAACAAAGACCCAAATGAGCACATTCCACCCTAAAGGAAGTAGGCAATTTGTGGGGGATATAGCGGATCCGAGGAGGACAAGATTTCAATTTGATGAGGGTTCACATGCACTCACAACCATGTAACCAGTAATTCCCATGCATTGCTTCATGGTTATATCCTTAGACCCTCAGACCTATGCAAAGGATGAAGGGAATCCCTTCTAGGAAGTAGCTATGAAGGAGGAGTACAACTCCGTCCTTGAGAACCAGACTTAGGAATTAGTTTTGCTTTCTTCAGATATGAAGCTTGTTAAATGCAAATGGGTTTATATGATGAAGAAAGAAACAAATGATATTGTGAGCAGGTACAAATCCACATTGGTGGCAAAGGGTTTTCAGCACGTCCACATGATAGATTATGATAAGACATTTTCTCCAATAGAAAAGATGGATTCCATACGATTGGTTCTCGCTATTGCAACAACAAGGAAGTGGGAGTCCACTAAATGGACATGAAGAATGCCTTTCTTCATAGGGTTCTCAAAGAAGAGATCTACATGGAGCAATCGTAGGGGTATGTACATGACTCTTTTATAGTTTTCTGACTCAAAAGATCACTCTACGGCCTCAATCAGGCACCTAGAGTGTGGTATGCTTAGATGGAATCTTACTTATTTTCTCAAAATTTTGTTCATTGTAAATCAGATCCTAGTGTTTATATGCTAAGAACTTCTAACTCTATGTTAATTTTAGTGCTATATGTAGATGGTCTATTAATCACAGGTAGTTCAGACTCAGTTATTGCTGCATTCAAGAATGCATTACATGATAGGTTTTCAATGTTCGACATGGGTCCATTACACTTCTTTCTTAGTCTTGAAATCAGTCAGGCTGGTTCAAGAATTGAGTTATCTCAAGCAAAGTATGTTAGACATCTCCTAGTCTAGTTTAACATTACCAATTGTAAACTGATAACCACACATTTCTTATTAGGGGTCAAGATTGAGGAAGGTGGGGATACACCATTGGTGGATTGCACCAAGTGTAAACAACTAGCTGAGAGCCTCTTGTATCTCAATCACTCCTATCCAAATATCTCAAATGCAGTAGGCGTAGTTTCCAGGTACATGTAAGAGTTTCATGAGCTACACTGGAAATATGCTAAGCACACATTTCGATATGTAAAGGGTACTACCAGTCATGGGATTCATTATGAAATAGGTTGTACATTGGAACTCATTGGATTTACAAATTTAGATTGGGCTAGCGATATCACATATCACAAGTCCACTTCTGGGTACATGCTTAGTTTGGGATCTAGTCCCATTTGTTGGTCGAATAAAAAGAAATCAACAATTGTTTTATCATCAACAAAAGTTGAGTGCATAAGAACGACCAATATTACCGTTCAGGTACTTTGGCTATAGAAATTCCTCACTAAGCTTGGTATCCAGTTCCATTATCCGACTGTCATCTGGTGTGATAATCAGAGCACACTAAAATTTTGCAAAGACCTAGTGTAGTGGCAGAGAAAAAAACACATCAAGATCCACATGCATTACATCATAGAGTTGATTCATGATAGGATCATCGACTTGCAGTATTGTCCTTCCTCTAAACAAACTATTGACATCTTCACGAAGAATTTCACTGAGCATAAATTCCACTTTTTGCATGACCTTCTTGGAGTGAAGGACATAACTACCTACAATTGCCATTCTTTTTCAGCATTGTATTTGATGGGGGGTGCTTCCCATGAGGTTTTCCTCATTTACCTATTTTTTGATGTTCATTTTACTTAGATGCATTGTAAAATGAGCACCCAACATGGTTTCTTTCCGAGATCCATTCATTGTGTACTCCCCAATAGTGTTCAAGCGTGATATTGGAGATATTACACACCCACCTAATTTTTATTTTCCTAAGTTTATTGGTCTATGTTGGGGGCACCCTTGCTCTAAGATATTCTCCCCTAGATAAGAATATTCTTCCCTAGATAAGGGCACCACCTCCTCTTCAATCATTACTCAATTGTATGTTAGTTAGAGTAGTGGAGTCAAGTCTTACATGGAAACCTTGGTAGTATCACCAAGTGTTGCATGCTCACCTTGGGATCATCACTAGGAGGATTCACTCACCTTGGGATCATCACGAAAAGGACACACTTGAATTGCATGAACCTTGGAGGGTGCACCACATGTGCATGAATGAGATTCTCTCCACTCCACTTGTCTAGACTAGTTAACTGATGATTGCATGACCGACTAACTAGGACAAGGTGGCAATTCACTTTCATTTCTGTGACTGTATGTCCACATCTCTCTAGATATCACTACTAAAACGCATTAGTTCAACCATGTAGAGTATATCATGTGTATTTTTCCATTCTCTCATTTGGTTCATGCAATTATTTATTATTTCTCTCCAATTCTCCAATTCTTCTCTAAACTTTGCAAGTTTTTTGCTCAATTGTTTCTAGCTAGATTCTCTATGCAAGTTTCAACCCAATTTCACAGATAAAAGGTCATCAAATTAATGTGATAGAAAAATTCAAGGTAAACTTTCATGTTGGAAAGTACCATGATGAAATTTTGTGCGATGTGATACCAATGGATGCATGCCATATCTTGTGGGAAAGATCATGGCAATATGACTGGAAATAAATACATAATAATAGGGAGAACACTTACCAATTTGTGAATGATCATAATAAGTTTGAGCCATTTCCAATTAAAGAAGAAGAAGGGGAAAATAGAAGCAACAAAGTTTTGATGGGTGTTATATATGCACTAAAAAGACACTAAACTACCCTCAATTAAATTCTCAACCCAGGGTAAGTAAACTTAGAGTTGTAGCAAAATATATGCCAAAGGTAGAAGGCAGGTAGGAGTATGGTCTAGCTAAGGAAGGTAGCTATCTAAGACTAATCTACTCAAGAAAAACTATCTAATGAGCAAACCCTATTAAGTAATTGGAAACTAGGTAACCTAAGTATTCTTTGGGCCAAGGATCGATGGACAGTTCTAAGAAAGCAAGTAAAAACCCTATCTAAAGCAAACTAGTTCAACAGTAAGCAAAGGCAAACTACTAAGCATAATAAGCAAATGACGAAAGCAAACTATTTTAACTTTCCAACCTACATTCAATGAGAAACTACCCTATGAAA
>ML792072.1:186743-206433 GCA_009831015.1 Picea engelmannii
TCATATTAACCTGCAAAAGGAAACTAACACAATTAAACTATAACAACAAACTAATTAACATAATAAAAATGCATGTACAGGAAAATGAAGAAAACAACTAAACTATGAAATACATAAACAACAGAAAGACAGTAACCAGACTGCTGGTGGCCCCCCCAACAAGTTGTGGCTACTTCCTAAAAGCCAACCACGAATTTAGCAACTCAAATTCACCATGAAAACTCAAAAACGTATTTCTGGCATAATCTGGCAATGTAAAAACTCAAAACAGAAAAAAAAAAACGAATTTGTCTCTAATACACTGGCTCTTCTACTTGGTTAACAATCTTATGATCATCATAGTGGTATTTATAATGTTTACATGCCAAGTGGTCGACCACAGGAGGTTCAAACCACTTCTAAAATTGACAAATTTCATTAATGGTGCCCTAACTGCCGAAATAGAGCGAGCCAATAATCACCCACTATAACAACCCAAAATTGAGTTGTCAAGAGTTCAGTAGCTGGAGGGGATAAGCACGAACAAAACCCACGTTTCCGATTTTCCCATCACTGGCCGACAATGCCATAACCGCCAAGTCACCCTACGTTTTTGTGCAAGACAGAGTGTCGGATCGAGTACCGGAACGAGTGCCAGATGTCGAATTGAGAACCACAAACTGCTCTTAATTCGTTCACAATTTCAGGAAACGGCCCATGTGGGACCTAATTGGGCATACTGCGCACAAAACCCATGTGACGGATTTTTTAGATTCCACTTCATCCTTCCAAAAATTAATGTTTAAGTTTGTTGCCTGTAATAGTGCCGGATGAAGTACTGGAAGAAGTGCTGGATGGAAAAACGCATTGTGATTTTGCCCTGTAACACCAAAAAACGTGAATCAGATCCTTGGAAGCGTGAAAAAATGATAAATTATGCTCGATACAATCATTAAACATGAATCATGCGTACCTTATGTCGATCATACCGTTTTATCATAAAATTCTTCAAAATGGTCCTTCAAAAGATGAAAAACACATATGTACATGTGGCAAAAGTGCATAATAACCGTCATAAAAGTGATCATATCTCGGGCCCAACAAGTTTGTTGGTTTTAGTGAGACATTTCTTGAAGGAAGTGGAAAAATTGGTTTGCCACCATTGAGGAGTATATATCATTAATTAGATTTTTTTTATGGTCCAAGTTCATTGAATAAACAACCCCATGGATTGACATTTGCAGAGAGTGAAGAGATAAATAAGTAAGTCCAAGATTTGTTGGATAGGGTTTGATATTTTCATTTCCAAGAATGAATGACTTAATGGAGTGTTTGAGTAGAGCCAAGCATTTCTTCAAGACCGACATAAAAAACAATCATCACCAATTAGAGTTTGGAAGGTGATGAGTGGAATATTGCTTTCAAGGTGAAAGAAGGGTTGTATGAATTGTTGGTTATGCCATTTGGATTGAAAAATGCACCCAACACATTCACGAGGTTGATGAATAATATACTAGTTTTCAACAAGACTAAAGAAGAGCATTTGGTGCACGTGAGACAAGTGTTGGAGAAACAACGAAAGGATAATATATTAATTAATATAAAGAAGTGTTTTTCCATGCATGAGGAGGTATTCTACTTGGGATTATTGATATCTCAAAAAGGGTTGAAAAAAGATATGAAAAAGGTCCAAGCAATTGTTGAATGATCAACACCAAATAAGACATTTGAGGTGATAAATTTCCATGGTTTAACAAGTTTTTATAGGGAGTTCATTAAAAAATTTAGTGGGATATGTGCACCACTAATCAAATATATGGGGAAGGGAAGCTCCCAATGGACAACAACAAATCAAAGGATTTTCAAGCTCTTAAAAAGGAAAGTGACCAAAAATTATGTATTAGATTTACCAAACTTTGATGAAGTGTTCCAAGTGGATTGTGATGCAAATGGAACAATGATAGGGGCAGTGTTGAGTCAAGAAGGAAAGTCAATAATGAACTTTAGTGAAAAGTTGAACGAGGCCAAGAGGAGGTATTCCACATAAGATCACAGTTTTCATGTGATCGTTTAAGCACTAAAAAAGTGGAGACAATATTTCTTGTCCAAAGAGTTTGTTATATTCACTAATCATCAAATTTAAAGAGTTTGTTATATTCAATAATCATCAAAGTTGAATCAAAAGCACATGAAATAGATCAAATTCTTACAAAGATATTCATTTGTATTGAAGCATAGAAGTGGAAAGTTCAACATAGTTGTTGATGCATTGAGTAGGAGAATAGCCTTGGCAACCAAGATGTCTATAGAGGTTGTTGGGATTGAAAACTTGAAAGAATTATAAAATGAGGACGTTGATTTTGCTATAACATGGAAGGTTTGTAAACAACCATGGAATGGTGATAGGACAACGTACTTGGATCATTCCATCCAAGTGAGTTCACTGTTCAGGTGATCAATGAGAGAGAACCTCATCAAGGAGTTACATAGAAGTGGCTTGGAAGGTCACTTCAACGTGGATAAAACAAGTATAACTTTGGTAGATGAGATATATTATTGACCGGGAAATTCTAGCAATGTGAAGAAATCAGTGGAAAGTTGTTGAGATTGTCAAGGGGCAAAGGGGAGAAGCCAAAAACACTACATTGTATACACCATTGCTAATACCAAATGGACTATGGAAGGACTTGAGCATGGATTTTGTTCTTGGGTTGCAAAGAACACAATAATGTGATAATTCTACCATTGTAGTAGTTGATACAATCTCACAAATGACATATTTCATTCCATGTAAGAAAACCAACAATACCACAAACAATATTGTTTTGTTTTTCAAGGAAGTAGTTCGATTCCATGGTTTGTTGATGACGGTCACTTTAGATGGAGATAAAAAGTTTCTTGGGCATTTTTGGAGAATGCTATAGAAGAAATTGGGATCTAAATTGTAGTTTAATTTATCCTATCATCCTTAGATTGATGGGAAAATGAAAGTGGTAAACAAGAGTTTGGGAAACCTGTTGAGATGCTTAGTTGGAGATGGACTAGGAAAATGGGATATGATTTTTCTGTACACTGTGTTTGCATATAATGATTATGTGAACAAATTGATATGTAAGACAACATTTCGAATTGTATACCAAATGTCATTGAAGGGAGTAAAAGGCTTGATGTGCTACCAATGAAGAGATTGGATGCCAAGATATTTGCAAAGTTTATAAAAGAAGTGCAAGAGTAAGTTAAATGACAATTAAAACAGAGCAACTTGATACACAAAGTGTAATGTCCCCATTTTTGGACATTATTACATTACAGAGTGTTATGCTTACCAGAATAGCCAAATAGGGGTGACAATGAGTTTAGGAGATATTGAGGGGTTTTATTGGGCCTGACTTGCATCGTTCATCATATTTCATCATCAATATCCATTCCACACAACTTGGCTTTGGTTCCGTTGCATTTTGATGATTTTCGTAATTTTGAGTTATTATGGGTTATATTTTAATTAAATTCACTAAGAAGGTCATATTGGGCATAATACTTAGAGAAACCTCTTAGTGTAATAGCTCATCGGAAACGAGAGGAAGAACACTACAGGATAAGATGATAAGAAGTGACTTTCAGTGGCCAGAGAAGCCATGAGGATGGATAAATAACTTTTTAGAGGTAAAATAGTTAATTAATTAATAAAGTGATTTAATTAAGGAACAATAAAATAAAGTAAAAGTCACTTGGAGAGAAAAGGTGAACAGGGGGATAAAAGAGAGACAGGGGCCTCTATTCTCTCATTATGTTGATTATCATTTTGATATCTGGCTTCTTGCTAGAGAGCCCATATTACTTGGGGGTTTTGAGGATTTTGAATTAACAAACCCTAGAGATCAGCTCAGTGGTGAAGGATCCTACCTTTCCTGATCCAAGCTTGGTCAAGGAGGTGAAATATTCCTCCCTCACCATTCTATTCAGTTCAGATCCATTTCAGTCATTCATTTGTGAAGCAGGGCGAAATATTACTTGGAAGGGCACATTTGGCAGTGGAAATCTTCATATTTTGGGGTTGTATTAGTTTCTACTTGTTGGGATCGAGTTCTATACATCTTGGGTGAATTATTTATGAAGAGATTGACCATTTCATTGGTGGATCGAGCCTCATCTTCAACCAGAGCGAATTCGGACCAAGTAGGGCACATATCTTGTCATTGGGACCATCTTTTGTTGAAGAAATTACATATTTTTGAAACAGTTGTTAGAGGAATTCTATTAGAAGACTCTTTGTCTTTCTTTGGCTGCGTTTTGTATGTATTTTCCAATCATATATAAGCTGTAGCAAATACATTTCAGATCTGGAAATTACTGTGTGTTGGACAATGAAGTGCATATTAAATAAAATAAGGATTTGAGGTACTATCTTATGGTGTTTAATAACTATTAGTTTTTATTTATTTGGTTATCATTGCATCTTTTTTCCTTATATATTACATGAAGAAATATGGGCCAAAAACATCAGAAAATACACTTAAATGAATGCTACAATCATTGCACACAAAGTGTTTGACAAAACACTTCGACCAACCAACTGTAAATAAACAGAACAACAAACACGAATTCAGAACAACCACTCATTGGGAAAAGTTTTAGGTGTTGCATGTGATGTGTTTGACATAAACTTCATTCCTTAAACTTGAGTTAATTGGGACAACAAGTATTGAAGTGATTTCAAGGGAGTTGGGATCTTGTATTCCAGGTGTTTGACGAATTTCCTCAACCGCATAGATCTGATTTTTACATCAGATTTGGTTGGGAACATTACAATGGTATTAGAGCGAATTTCCTTCGTCAGCCTGTGATATACATTGATGGTCTAGAGGAGAGATATAGTTTGCGGATTTTGCAAAGGAGATCATATATTGTGATAAGAAATATTATGCCCTTAGTGAGACATTCAGGGCTCAAGTAACATTCCAACAGTTTGTATCCATCAAAAATCCTTGGTGGAGCAAAGATGAGGTTACAAATTGGGCCAAAAAGATGGAAGAAATCCATTATTGGAGCAACATAGTAGAGGAAATCAGATCCAAAGAAGGCAAGGAGGTAGATACATCATTACCATCTAGTGGATTGACAGAAGCACAGATGGAGCCTACACCCATTATATGCAAGGAGCTTTGCTACAGTTGCAAAATGCCTTGGGAGCCAAATCACAGATGCAGGGGTAAAGGGAAGGTGCACATTGTTGAGGTGCACTATGATAGTGAAGATGAGGAGATGCATGAGAATGCAACCATAGATGCCTATTTAGAGCAATCTGAAGAGGCTAGTGACTCTTGCGCATTCGAGGGACAGTTGGATGGACAGGATGATAGCACATGTTCTTCATCTTCCCTATCAGGTAGTGTTGATGATTCAACACTTCAACGTAATGGTGACACTTGTGAGGATTTATATGTGTTGGCACTTAGACATGATGAGATTAGGAGGTTGGATGACCTACCTTTGGGTGTAGACATGGCTTCTAGGAATTCATGTATGAAGGATGATGATATTTCTATGATGACAATGACACATTTTTCATCTTCTCAGACACCTATGATAGCCACGACACATGAGGATATCAATGGCATATCTAATATGATAGAGGAGCCTTGTGTGAGAATTATACACAAGGGACATATGGATCCGTAGATCCAGGAGGAGAGGCATGAATTGTAGCCAATTGACGATACACATACCTATCAATATGAAGAGAGTGAGCCACCTCTATTAGAGGTTCCTTTGTTAGATCAAGTTGTGGAGATTGACAATTTTATGGGATGCTCACTTCCAGGAACGGTCTATAGTGACGAGGAATCTGCACTTCTTATTGGTTGGGATGACCTTAGCACATGTCTGGACACTTCTGTATGGGATTCATACACAGATGATATTTGCAGGGTGAGTGCACATGAGGATACAACTGCTCATACATGTTACAATGCAATTCAGACAAGGGTCGTAGTTGGTGATGGTGTGTAGTGGCATATAGGAGGACTCAATAGAACAATAAATAGTGGGCAATTCAATGCCTTATCTTTTGAGGAGTGTGTTGTTGTGGATTCCATTGTTGACATTAGCAGTGAGAGGCATGAGGTAACACCTCAGCAGGATTGTGATCAGGAGTCACGACACTTGACAGGACAATTGAGAGTCAGTGTGGACATGATCATGGCATCCACTAGATGCATTGATGATACACATGCACTGGTGGCAGGTTATTGTTGGAGGGCCTCGATGACACATGATAGTTCAGATGGGGGACTTGTCATTGATGACTTTCATACACTCAAGGAGAGAGTGACTGTGATGAGGGATGACTACCAACAATTATTGATGGATAGAGATTACCTATTGGAGGTTGGCGAGATGTATCACAGGGCACTGAGGGAGAAGGAGAATGAGATGGATCGACTCACTCATGAGTTGGTGAGCACATAAAGATTATTGGAAGGCACACAAACATCCCTTCAGGAATCAAAGTCTAGATCAGAGGATCTCAATTGAGGAGATTAGACAGAGATCCACTACATCTGTTTCAACAGAGAGTCAGATATATCCCTCATCCATATTGCTAGAGGATGTTGGTGGTTTAGTAGTGGAACACCAGTTGAGGTAGGATCATGAGGAGTACCTTGGATCACTGATGAGTATGAAGAGATATGATCCAGAGACGTAAGAGGATGTCCATGGGTCACAGGGACCACCCTTCACGAGGGGTGTTGAGATAGTTGGGCACACACATACACATGGAGATTCCAGATCCAAGGGAAGTTACGAGGACACTTCCATTTGTGTTCCAGGATTGGATGACCTTCATGTAGAGGATGACCTAGTAGTACACCCAGGATCCATGATGTTGCAGGTGTATACAAGAGATCACATGAGTATGAAGGGGCATACAATGATGAGTGGTAGTTCACAGAGACATACATAGGTGTACAATGGGATTCAGGGGGATGCACTGGATTGCAGGGAGGAGATGTACTTAGTAGAGCATGGAGATTCCTCCCCCTTCCAGCCATATATAGATCTGGGAGATCACCTTCATAGTAGCAACAATTGCGTGAGTGATGATGGATGGAGAGTGATTGACCAACAATTTGTGGAGATACCTACTATTGTACACGATGGTTGGTGTTCAGTGACGAGTACAAGCGATTATTTACCATGGGTGCCGGTGGATGAGCTTTTGGTCAAGTCCTTAGGATTGACCAAAGCATATGATACTTTCCATTCCTACAGTCGGTTGTAGATATTTATGTTATCCTTTCTAGATACTTTCATCATTGACAACAGTACAGGGGGAGATAGACAGAGGCAGAGGACATGGAGAGTTGGTAGGCCGAGACCAAATGACATGAGTGTCTTTATTTCTTACAACAGGATAGGGGTGGATCATCAGAGACATACAATTGAGGCCTTGGGCGTGATGGAGAGTATCTCATGCCATGGGATAGAGGATATCTCAGAGGGTGATGCAGATTCAGATTCTCATTGGGATGAGGATGGAGGGCTTCGGACAATTATTAGTATGGCTCATCAACAGTTAGTGGGGATTGGAAGTGATGAACTTCCAAATTTTCTATGGGATTCGAGAGTCCATTTGGTCAGGGGTTTGCTTCATCTTATGAGGGTCTGGGTTGTGCCAACAAGCATTAGACTTCAATCTTGGATTAGTTTGAGAGGGCTTGTTGCGATTTGTTCTATGAGGCGAGATAAGTTCTCCCTATTGATACTCATGATTGAGGTGGTCGATGGATGGGCAGATTTGGGTTCCACATGGATACCTTTACAGGTTCAACTTTTTGATAGCAGACCCAATCATCACAGGTTTAGCGTGAGGATCCAGGAGTGGGGGATCCAATATGTATACTTTGAGCAAACAGTCATGATCCGAGTAGTGTAGCGTCAATGTGATGGTCCCTGTCAGAGACTAGCATGGGACCCTATGATTGTAGGGCTGAGAATTTCATTGACTGATGGAGGCGAGTGGATCTTTGCAGGGGAAAGTCACTTTGATTTTCCATTGAGCTTTAGTATTGGAGGGAGCACGTCACTTGTTGGTGATTCATTGAGGTTTTGTAGTACCTCACTATGACAGTAGCATGTTCGGTCGGTGGAGGCCATGTTGGGTTTGGCATGGTCTTGGAGGACAAACTCATTTCGGGTTGAGGCTGTGTGTCATTTGCAGGAGACTCATGGTGTTGATATGCTACAAGACTATACTTCACAGGGCATTGCAGTTCACATCTTGATATGGGATCCAAGGATTGGAATTCTTGGTAGTTCAATGTTTGATGGAGTTGAGTTTCGAGTAGAGGGGTTGCTTGGGGAGTTGACTGAGATTCTATGGCCATTGATCATTCTACTCATCAGGAGCATTTGGGTGTCATGCATGATGAACATTTGGAGGGGCCACATCTTGAGGGGATCCTACTTTGTGTCACACGGGTGGATATGGGACCTTAGTATCATATGAATATTTATTCAATTATTGCTTGAGGACAAGCAATATTCTAGCAGGGAGGACTGTAATGTCCCCATTTTTGGACATTATTACATTAAAGAGTGTTATGCTTACCAGTGTAGCCAGATAGGGGTGACAACAAGTTTAAGAGATATTGAGGGTTCTGTTGGGCCCGACTTGCATCGTTCATCATATTTCATCGCCAAGATCCATTCTGCACAACTTGGCTTTGGTTTCGTTGCATTCCGATGATTTTCGTAATTTTGAGTTATTATGGGTTATATTTTAATTAAATTCACTAAGAAGGTCATATTGGGCATAATATTTGGAGAAACCTCTTAGTGTAATAGCTCATCGAAATCGAGAGGAAGAGCACTACATGATCAGATGATGAGAAGTGACTTTCAGTGGTCGGAGAAGCCATGAGGATGGATAAATCACTTTTTAGAGGTAAAATGGTTAATTAATTAATAAAGTGATTTAATTAAGGAATAATAAAATAAAGTGAAAGTCACTTGGAGAGAAAAAGGTGAACATGGGGGATAAAAGAGAGAAATGGGCCTCTGTTATCTCATTATGTTGATTATCATTTTGATGTTTGGCTTCTTGCTAGATAGCCAATGATACTTGGGGGTTTTGAGGGTTTTGACTGAACAAACCCTAGAGATCAGCTCGATGGTGAAAGATCCTACCTTTGACCGTGGAAATCTTCATATTTTGGGGTTGTATCAGTTTCTACTTCTTGGGATAAAGTTATATACATCTTGGGAAAATTATTTATGAGGAGATTGGCCATTTCATTGGTGGATCGAGCCTCATCTTCAGCGAGAGAAAATTCAGACCAAGAAAGGCACATATTTTGTTATTGGGGCCATCATTTGTTGAAGAAATTACATATTTTTGGAGCAGTTGTTAGAGGAATTCTATTGGGGGACTCTTGTCTTTCTTTGGATGCATTTTGTATGTATTTTCCAGCCATATATCAGTTGTATCAAATACATTTCAGATCTGGAAATTACTGTGTGTTGGACAACCAAGTGCATATTAAATGAAGCAAGGATTTGAGGTACTATCTTATGGTGTTTAATAGCTATTAGTTTCTGATTTATTTGGTTATAATTGCATGCGTTTTCCTTATATATTACATGAAGAAATATGGGCCAAACACATCAGAATATACTTTTAAATGAATGCTACAACCATTGCACACAAAGTGTTTGACAAAACACTTCAACCAACCAACTGTAAATAAACATAACAACAAACACAAATTCAGAACAACCACTCATTGGGAAGATTTTTAGGTGTTGCATGTGATGTGTTTGACATCAACTTCATCCCTTAAACTTGAGTTAATTGAGACAACAAGTAATGAAGTGATTTCAAGGGAGTTGGGAGCTTGTATGCCAAATGTTTGATGAAATTCCTCAACCACATAGATATGATTTTTACATCAAATTTGGTTGGGAACATTACACAAAGAGAGTGTAGACTTGAAAAGAAGAGAGGAGAAATTTGATGAATGAAACATGGTATTAGTGCATTCGAGGAAGGAAAGGTTCCCCATAGGAACAAATAACAAGAGAAAATTTAAGAAAATAGGGTTTTGCAACATTTTGAATAACTTTTCCAACAATGCATAGAAGACCGAATTACCAAAAAGTTTAGACATCTCATTAATTTTCAATGTGCCAGATTTGTATGAATACCATGAAGATGAAGAAGAAAAAGCACAAGTTTCAGATTGGTAAAGCATAGATTATGAAAAGAAATAACATAAAGTGGAGGAGGTTCATGAAGAACGTTTGTCCCATGAACAAAGGACACTATATACAAATAATATTTTGTTAATTGAAAATGTAGTTCAAAAGATGTAACACGGATTTTTAAAGCCTACTTGAGTCGAATTGGGCAGCCATTCACCAAGTTTTTATCATCAACTCATAACAATAATGCTTACCATTTTATTTATAAGGGAAGTCTGATTTAAGTTTAGGGTTGGAACTTGTGTGAATTATCAATTTTCTTTCTCAATCTAAAATTCTGTTTGCGGTTGAGCTTTTGTTTTACAAAAGATTACAACCTTAATCCTTTATTTTCATTAAAGAGGTTAATCAACAATTCAGAACTAAGTTACATAGTAGTGGAAAACAATAAAGCATGTGGTGTCAAGTGTGGAAAATAAAGGATCTTATTAAAAATAACTTGAACACCCATATATCACACTGTTTTATTTAAACAAAGAATATGCACTGAACAACATAGCATTTAATATTGTATACGTTGGAATATTACATTTAATGCTGCATATGCTAGTATATATACCATCTAATTTAAAACAACTTTAAATCAAATAATATATATCCTAACATATATAACATTAAATATTGTATTACAATATGCATATTAAAAACTTTTTATTTACATCACCTAGAAAAATGGAAAAAAGAAAACACAAACTACATATATACTGAAGTATTATATTTAGTAGTGCATACGCTAGAATATATACCATCTAATTTGAAGTACTATATTTAGTACTGCATACACTAAAATATATACCATCTGATTTGAAGTACCTAATATATATTTTAACATATATATTAGGTACTTATACACCAAATTGGTGTGGCTTAGCCGTGATCTTAGAAGTACCTAATATATATTTTAACATATATATTAGGTACTTATACACCAAATTGGTGTGGCTTAGCCGTGATCTTAGAAATAGATTATTATTATATTTTAACATATATAACATTAAATATTCTATTACAAAGGCTATATAATAATAATAATAATATATTTTTAAGGTCAAGGCCAAGCCACACCAAATTGGTGTATAAGATCCCTTAAGATCCCTTGTTTGTGGGACAAGAGACCCCCTCTGCCCAAAGATTTGACTGGTAAAATCTACAAAAATATACATACCCTACCTCCTTAGGTATTAATAGACTATATTAAGAAAAAAAAAAACAATACTCTGCATTCTCATCCAACCAACCCCACCCAATCACTGAACACCAAACTCTTGTCTTCAAAAGTGCCATTTCTAGAATTACGTGGCTGGGAGGACGAGATGCAATCTTTATCGTTCCTTCAACCCATAACTAAATTCAATTATGAAGAACCCACCTTCGAAAAGTAATGTGGACCTCCAGCTCTGTGTATCACCGACTGCAATCGATGTGCCGCTAGGGAAAAAGAATGAAGAGAAGAGGGAGCAGAATCTCTGGAAAAATGGGACGGATTCTGAGCGTTCGGCCCATGTAATGATTGGGGATCGATTTTGCTGATTTAGATAAAAAATAGAAAACATTGCCTGTGGAGGAGAGAAAAGATATGGTACGGGATCTATCATTGAACAAAAAATGACATTACCTGTTGCTTTGCGGGCAACGGAGGAATGGTTTCTTCTTAATCCTGAGCATTGCGATTAGTTTGCAGAGTAGAGTGAACTTTTTGGGTAAGTGAAAATAAAAAGGACACCGTAGATAGAAAGCAAAGACTGTAATAGTGTAGCAGCTCTGTAATTTGATTTTGTGAACTGAATATTGGAAGGCAAGTAAAGTTTAATCGATGTTTTCTGATCCAATACACTTTGTGAATTTGCTTTTTTCTTCCTCCTTTTTATCTGTTCAATCTGATTATGGTTGGCACTATACACTAAAATTTGTCTGTTTGGCACCATACCCTAAAATTTATCGCAGAATCACTTTGTTTATTTTCTCTGTCTACAGTTCATTAAATTAAACATAAATTACTGCTCTCTTATGGACTAAGACCAAAGTTCAAACCCTTTTGTTGTGCCGAATAAAAACCAAGTGAAGACAGTACTAAAACAAAATTCTAGAGAAGAGAACATAGTCACTCCTGGATTGCGGCAGGAGTGAGCCTCATACCCAACAGTTTTATATGTCACGATGATAAATTGGGGTGGTCGAATGGACGCAGACCCAGGAGGATATCGCTTTAACTCAGAAAACTAGGCCAGGCATACACGAGTAGGTGAGGTCTTGATCTAACTTCAGTTAGGAAATTGGGTTTAAAATGAGTAGAGAAAAGACTTGGTGAGAGTGGTCAACAACACTGCTATGGGCATTAGGCCTTCCAGCAGCTTGAAGAAGAAAAACAAAACACTGAAATGTGCCAAGATGACACAGTCACAACAACACACTGATCAAACCTACTTCACAAGCTACCGTAACAGCTCGACTGGATCTTCCAATTCCAAACTATTCAGTGTAAGAGGGAGAAAATAACACAGGAAACTGCCTAAAACTGGTGATAATATTGCTATGATCAAAATACATGACAACAATACAAATACCCTCGACTGGATCCTCCAATTCCGAGTGTTTTAACACAACTGTTTACAAAGATACGAAAAGAAACTGACTTTCATTAAACAAGAAGTCTCAAATACAGATACATAACCAGAGAAACCAGTGCTTCATAAAAAATTACAATACGGGTGCCTAGCTCAACCATCGACACTTACAAAAACATAAAAACTGAGTATATATACTTAGAGCAACTCGCCACTGACAGCAGGAGAGTTGCTGAGCCATTAAATTCCAAGTTAGCGTGCGTAGGCTCTTCTTGTCTGACGGGAACATCAGATCGGCATGGCTCTTGCAAGGGGACCTGCACACAGGGGTACCATGGGCTGACTGCTCCAAACCTTCCACGCCTTCCATTTATGGATTGAGCTGAAGTTTCAACCACCTGCTCAATCTTCATTAACTGTTTTCTTCCCTGGAGAGTGGCCGAGACTATAGGCACAAGAGACGACCACGTGTATGCTCTCCAAGGCTTGGAGACTGGCTTCCTTTCTTTTGGCTCCACCCTTAATATAACCCAGGGCCATGACCCCGCGCCGATCTTTAAAGGCATTTCAGGGCTTCTCCTACCCGAAATTCTCGTTCCCATGCTTTTGAAATCCCCGACACCGAGTCCTGCGACATGTTCAAATCGCTGCCACCTATCCATAGGGATCGACGGTCCAGATCTCCTTTTATTGAATGACCATGATCGCCCGCCGCTCAACGAGCGCTTAAATTCAACTAACCCTCGCTTTCCAACCTTGCTACCTCGAGACTGGGCACTAGGACCGTGGGCCCAACCCGAAGGCGCTTTCGCGAATCGGCAATTCCCAATGCAATGGGAGGAGCAACCCTTCACCTTTCAAAGTCCCGGTGGCCGAAATCGCGATGGGGCAAACTTATGTTAGCCCCGTCCCTTTAGCTCCGCCATATGGCCTTCGGCTATGACCCGGGGCTAAAACCGTGGGCACTTCGTGAATTTTGGGTTTCGAGGTTTGGGCTATGGGTGCGTTTGCTAATGACAACCCTGAAATGCCGACCCCTGGGTAGCACAATCGACTGCCATCTGTCCCCCGCCCGGATCAGATGGCACAAATTAAATTGTGACTTTGGCCAGTAGGGACGAGCCTTGGCGCTAAACCTTGGGAAACTCCACGGCTCAGGGTTACCCGATGACCATTGATCTGCCTCAATGATAGATCATTGCCGTTGAAGCCAGTCTTTGCCCGCTCGCTTGATTTGATTTCGCTATTTGACTGTTTCCAGTGTTACAGACTGTGGGAATGGGGGTTTGGCTGACTAGACTTAGGCTTGGGAAGGCAAAGATTCAATGATGGAGGTAAAAGGAGGAGGGATCGGCCTTCAGAAGAAACAGAGGAATTCAGGCCCGATCTCTTCCGGGCATATTCACAGGGAAGGACTAGTCGATCGAGAAGGATGACTGCAAATGAAAGAGAAAGACATGCCGGGATGGGAAAGGAAAACCACGATCGGTCGACAGAAGGGGAGAAGACAAGCAAAATTACAGACACAAGAGAAAACACAAATCCCCAAGGTCTTGACAGGAATATGTGATAACAGTATGGATGAAGAATAAAAAGGTTCGTTGGATATTGGAGGACATAATTGAAATTTCCTCATAGAATCAACATATTGATCCACAAATGTATATAATTTTTTTGTTGGTTTTTTCATTGTGGTTCACAGATGAAGTTTGTTACATCCACATTAATCTTTATAAGAGGGTCAAGTATTTTGAGAATATTTAACTCACAAAGCGCAGCTTGTCGCATAGATGATACTCGAACCTCGGTAGGGAGGAGAAAACTCGCCTCCCCACCCCAACCACTTCACTCCTCTAAGTTTGTTGTTATTCCATAGAGTTGATCTTTACCGTCTAAAATCTAAAAAATTATCTTCAAATCCCTACACAACCCAGTACCAAGTTTTTTTCATATGGATCAAAACAACACCCTGCATTAAAATATGCAATGTTAATGGAGGGAATATAATCTTATATATTTAAAGACCACATATTATTACCTGTTTTCCATTCTTGGCAAACCTAGGGCACACTCCATGTAACAAATAAAATTAGCGAAACTCGGAGGAAAAATTGCTGCATTGAACAAAATAGCAGAGGAAGAAAATAATTCAACCAGAAAACTCTTCATCAGTGAAAAGACGAACATGGAATAACTCTTCAAATTACGGTAGCGAATGACAAACAAGTGTAGAGAGAGCTGAGTGCGAAAAATCCATTTAAGACATCTATCTTTTGGCGAATTAAAGATATTCCCAAAAGTTATGGAAATATTTTGGGGTAAAGTAAAGAGAGGAGTGCAATTATAAAAATTCGCCAATTGAATATTTGCACCTCATATACACTTAGTCTACAGGTCAAATTTCACCTCTAAAATTCCGTTTATAGTTCCCTGAATATTTCATCCTTTTATTTCATAAAAATGTACGTGTTCTTGCCTCAATTGATGAAGACTTAGGAAAATGAATTTTACTAATCGTTATTTCCATTGGCCTGATTCTCAACTGAAAGAATAAGAGGGAGTTGAGTATCTCCAGTCATGAATGTATGAACTCCAATAGACATGATCCTTCGGCCATCCTCTGTTACAGTGCTCAGATCGTCGCACGGGCTGACTAGAAATTGAACTTCACTAGACTTTCCAGATTCCACATAGACACGTTCAAAGCCAATCAACTGCTTCTTTGGCACTCCTTTGTGAGTTGAAGGAGATTTGACAAACAATAACACAACATGACTTCCATCCATGGGACCATGATTATGAACCAAAACCTGCAAGTTAAATCTGGCTTTCTCACATGCTGTATAACCATCAACATAGATGCGGTTAGATGCCTTTTCTCTCTCTGGTGAAACCTGGTAAAGTGAATGAAGTTGAACATGATTGTGAAAAGCTGGCAGAATAATGTGATCCAGTGTTGATGCAGGAAAAGTACAAGAGTAGGTTGAATAACTTAATCCATGACCAAACTGAAACACAGTTTCCCCTGTATAGAATCGGTATGTTCGGCCTGGGTATCCTGTGGAAGAATTGGGACGCATGTCCATGATGTTCATGGGAACTTTTATGAAAGCTTGAGGGTACCATGTCACAGGCAACCGCCCACCTGCAGTGTTTTGGAGGATAGCTCTTTAGCAGCAAATAATCTTGGTTTCCAACCTACTAAAATGGGAAATTAATCTTTGGAATTGGCTTCATAAAATCCTAATTTCAAACAGCATGCCCGGGAGAAATGTGAAAATTGAAAGTTGAAGAGCTCAAGGATAGCATAGGCGATTTAGGGCACAGTTACCTGGATTGTAATCACCAAAAATAACTTCAGCCAATGCTTGGCCACCAGCTTCACCGGGGTAGCCAACCCACAAAATACTGGAAATGCGAGGATCCTTTATTGCAAATGAAACATCAACTGGTCCTCCACTCATGATGACAAGCACCACTGGTCCTTTGGAAACACTTGCAACTTCAGTTACTAGTTTCCGCTGTTCCCCTGGAAGAGTCAGGTTTTGTCGATCATGTTTTTCTGCTTCCTGTGATTGATCCAATCCGACCACCATAACCACAGCATCAGCCTTCGCCGCAATATTTGCAGCTTCACCGAAGCCCTCAGTGGAAGTACAATTGACATAATGGCATCCTGGGGTGTATGTTATTGTCTTGATGTAATTCTTAAGACCTGAAAGTGGAGTTGTGGTTTTGCAAGGAATGCCTGGATTACCAATAAGCAAACAACAGCTTCATGAAACTTTAACAGAGGAGCTTTTTGCATCATTTGCATAATTACGTATAATGCAATCCTTGACGAAAAGCATGAAATTTTGAATGCAAACCTGGATAATTTCCAATTGATGTATTAGGAGCATCTGCATTAGGTCCTATGACTGCTAGAGAGGTAATCTGTGATTTTGATAATGGTAAAATATTATCCCTGTTCTTCAAAAGTACTATCCCCTGTCTAGCAGCGTCTAATGCAAGGTCGCGATGATCCTCAGAACATACATTCTGGGGCCCCAGATCACCATACTTTTGATGCTTAGGATCACCATCGAAAAGCCCAAGGCGCATTCGTACTGAGAATAAGTTGAAAAGGGCTCGGTCAATAGATGATTCCTGGACCTTTCCTTTCTTCACTGCCGATATTGTGTGCCGAAGCAAATATGATCCGCAGTTGATATCCATGCCTGTGAACAGACATAATATGGGGTTCATTTCACTGTAGGTTCCATGAAACGGTGCAGTGATCCAAGCGATAAGCTATTTAACCGGCAAAATCGAGATGAGTACCAATGCATCAACCATTTGACTTGAATCATGTTTAATAAGCAGGCTCTAATTCCGCAAGGAATCTTAACATGCACTAATAAATATAAGCTCTGATGTTGGAATTAAATCACTATCATAGTATTATGCCTACCAGCTTTCAGAACATCTGCAACTGCATCTTCAGGAGTTTTTGCATAGCTTTGATTCTCATAAATGATTGCAACAGCGTCACAATCAGATGTAATATACCTGAATGATTTTTGTCTCTTTAGTGCAGCAACTTGGCCATTTCCAGTTATGCATAAAAAAGTATTGTTTGATGGCTATCCCCAAAGTATGTAGTTCCAAATAGCATAGTAAGGATCAAATAAAATTGTACAAGATCAACTTACCCTTGAAATCCCCAATCAGATCTTGCTGTTTGAGAAAGGAGGTCATCATGTGCACATGCTGGGACTCCATTTACCTGGTTGTAAGAGCACATCATACAACTTGCATGCCCTTCTTCCACACAGCTCTTAAAAGGTGGTTGGAACGTGTCTTCTAAATCTTGTTGAGTAACCTGCAACCACAGGCAGTTGGACCAGACCAGAGATGATTCAATCTCAACTACAGAATTTTTGATACTGCACAACAATCATGCCCCAATGGCTGCTTTCAACTATCATATTACAATTAAGTCTCTAGCAACAATAACAGTGTGGCTGAAATGAGGGTATGGAACCGACATTTAATCAAGAGCACCAAGCCTTCTATGTACTTCGATGTCCACCTGTTCACATTTTTGGGGTTGATTGGTCTGGTTCTGATAACACTGCTCTCTATAATATAAGGATGTAGAAGTGTCATACTAGGGTTTATCCAACCCCCATGATGAAACACCCTCGAGACATGATTCTCGTAGGGTTTAATGCCTCTCCTCTGGGATGGTGCACTCTCTAACAAGATGTTAGTCCAATGCTCCTATTCCATAGTTGTATCCCAGTGTCCTCTAAGATGGTGCACTCTCTAACAAGATGTTAGTCCAATGCTACTATTCCATGGTTGTATCCAAGTGGGCAAGGTATTACTCTAACTATGTGGCACATGTGGTTTTCCTTCTAAAACATCATTTATGTGTATCATTCTTTTTTTTCTTACCAGATAATGTGTTATATATATATATACCACGTTTGCCCTCCGTACCCATATTGGGGGGTCGCATTTCCTGACATTCGTTTCGGAAACTTCCAGCCGTTTCCCGTTTTGTGCAACTTAGGTTTATTTGGACACTATAAAGGAAGTCAATTGAGTCTATCCAAAGTTTATCCCACTGTCTACAAAGACACAAACACAGACAATAATTCCTGCCTCACAAATAGATGAGACCATAGCCTTTAAACAACCTTAAGCCTACTACCCTATAATCTATCCATTATTCTGGTTTACAATGTACTTTAATGTTGTTATAACTCTGTAGAATATGAATGAGAGAAGTCCCACTGTCTACAGACACACAAACACAGACAAGAAGACATGTGGATTCCTGCCTCACAAATAGATTAGACCATAGCCTTTAAACAACCTTAAGTCTACTGCCCTATAATCTATCTATCATTCTGGTTTACAATGTACTTTAATGTTGTTATAACTCTGTAGAATATGAATGAGAGAAGTAATAAAGAGGGCAAAGGGGTATCACATAGTGTCCTGCCAATCAATTATCATCCAGCAGTAATTAGCCAAGATATTTTTCAGTCCAAGAAATTCCTAGTATAATTCGATACAAGAGTAACTTTTGAAGCAAGAATTGATTGGAGAGGAAAATGAGCAGATACCAAAGCATTGAAAGTATAGCGAACATAGCCGTTCCATTTGTCGAGATCATAAGCAGTAAAATGCTTGCAACACGCAGAGAGCATTAACCTGCTAGGCTCATGCGTGTGAGGATCTATTTGTTCCCCCTGAAAGCCACGGACATATGCAACAGCATATTTAGTGACAGTGAAAGGATCTTCGCCAGGAGTCTCCTGGCCACGTCCCCAACGAGGATCTCTGAAGATATTAACATTGGGAGCCCAAAAAGTGAGACCCGCCTGAGCAGAATTGTACATTGCACGAGCTTCAATGGCAATGGCCCTTGCAATTGCAGTCCACAAGGTTTGGTTGAAAGAAGCTGCGGTGAGAATAACCTGAGGAAAACTGGTGGCTGCCTTGATGGTACCATTGAAGTGAATCCCATGTTTGGCCGCAATGCCGTGGAGGGACTCAGACCACCATTCGTAACTGGGTATTCCCAATCTCTCTATTCCTTCAGCTGTAGTCGATAGCTGTCTCACTTTCTCGCGCAATGTCAGCCGTCTTATTATGTCTTCAACGCGGATTTTTATTGGGAGGGATGTGTTGCAGAAAACATAGGATTTTGTTTCAGTACGGCGAGGATCGCATGCATATTTCAACTTGACTGGTTGCTCCGCATATGCAATGAATGGCAGGATGTCGATGGCCAGGATTAGCGATATTATGATAATTGGAGTACAACTCTTCATGATTATTTGGGCGTTCAATGCTAACAAATAGTTGGTCCTTTTAATGGAGTTTAA
>ML792073.1:26842-57295 GCA_009831015.1 Picea engelmannii
TTTAAACATCCATTGGGCTATGGGGTCTATGTTAAAGATTAAGATCTGATACAAATTTTGTAATATTTCTTCATAGGGTGAGATAATAAGAATGTTGGATCTATTGATATTAAATGTGGTGGAAAGATAGAATAGGTGAGAGAGTCAATCAAACAAAGAAGCAGTTAAGAATTTCTTTGATTAATATCAAATGAAATAGCATGCAGATCGCTAAAGACTAGAAACAGAGTGCACATAACAAATTTTGTTCATTAACTTCCTTTAAACGATTAGAAACATAACAAAATATGATTTATAGAGTAAGGTAAGCATTAACAGAGCAAGATCAACATCACCAACATCCAAACACAAGAATCTTGTGAGTCTATCTTTCTTATTACTGGTTGATATTCTCAAAAATATTACAAAGATATCTTCCTGGGGGAAAAAATCAACCCTCGATACTTCTAAGTGAGAAGTATTTATACAAAAATTACATCTGATCTTGTCATTAATGACTAGGATATGGTGGAGGAAAAATATAACTAATAGATTACATATTACAAAATAATAGGACTATTGGTGATTTGTTCAAATCCCAAATGTTGATTTCTAGGAAAGTAGTTGGCGATACATCCACTTGACTTTGACTATCTTCCTCATGTTGACTCAGATGTCCACATCATCTCTACTCGATCAAGGCACATAGGTCTTCCCATATCTTTTGACTAGGAATGGAGACCTTGACTAATCTTCTGTAAATTTCATTCATATATGTGTACTTGGTAAAGGTTGGCTTGGTGATGAAGATGTATTTTATCTCATGTTGGATGCTCAAGTCCGACTATAGAGTTTCCAAGAAATCCTTGCCAGCCAGTTATGCTCCCTTGTATTCCTGCAAAATTAGAGCCATCTTTTTCCACTGCTAGGATCTTCTATTTGTAGTCTGAAAGAGTAATCAGTTTATCATTTATCACTAAAAAACCCGGAAGACCTTTCTTATGCAGTGAGTTGACCTTGCCGAAAAACATTTTCACTCCAATATCCATTGTCTAAACATTCTCCTCAAGTTGCATCATCAGTCCCTTCTTAGTCAAAACCTTCTTGACCTCAAGTATTGTTTATGTCCTATCCTCTATTTCCAATGATTCCAACTCTTCTTCATTCTTGGAATTCAAGAACCTGATGATCTCTATGGCCTCGGTAGGATTTTCTCCCAATTCCCTTATCTTGTCAATGGCTTGTATGCCTCTTTGCACAAGTTTGTGTTCCTAAAAAAAAATCTGTATCATGGGCCATATCTTTGTCATTGATTGGTAGATGTCCATATAAATGTTTTCCTTTGCCTTTGAGAGTGTCTTGTCCATGACTATCTCCTTCTGCAGCTTCTGTAGTTCTTGATTGAGCCTCTGTGATTTGTGCATCTTCGTGTTGTAAATATACTAAAACGTGGATTTCAACTTATGGAGGTTATTAATCTCATCATGCATTATTTTTATTTATTTTCCTTGCAGAGGCATGTCCTCCATTGAATTTGCCAACTTTTTCTGATGCATTTAGATTTGTCACTAGAAAAGTTGATGGAACTTCTGTTGTAGGTGTTGTTGATACTGTACTGACTCCTATGATAGGGACTACTTGTAGTGGGATGACAATCATTGGCACACTTTGTTCTTTTTCTTTGATCATCTTCTCTAGCTCAACCTCCATCTCCTTTATCTGTGCATTCTTCTCCATAATCAATTTTAGCATTTCCTCCTTGTGGCCTTCAGTCTCTGCCATTTCCTTTTCCTGTGGGTCTTCTATGGCTAGGATTTTCAGTTGTTTCCTTAAGGATGCTATTTCATCATTCTTCTTATTTAGTAGCTCCTCAGTTTCTTTAACATTTGATGGATCATATCCAATACTGACTACCAGCTCCTCCAACTATTTAACCTTGTTATATTTTTCTGGGGAAGATATCTTTAAGGAAACCTTGCAGATAACTTTGCAGTAGTCATGGACATATTTGAAAGGGTGGAGAAAATCATCTCACCAGTTTTTCTATGCATATCCATTTGATTAGTTGGATGCACCTATTTTACATCAAACTCAAACGTTGACGTCTTGTAATCAAACATTTCCTTGGGGTGAGGCACCTGTGCCTACAAGAATGCCATCTGCATCCTTCCTTTTTCTGTTTCAAAGGAAGAAATTAACCTATGCTACGTTGTCGATCTCTGCTTCCATAATTGTGCATATGTGCCATTGGTCAACAATTCGTTCTTCTTTTTTATCAAGTTATACTTCTCAAAGATGTTGAGTCCTGCAACCTCCTATGAGGATTTAGTTGACAATGTGGTATATGTTTGTTTCTTGGATGAGGAAGTGGAAATTATTTGTTAGCTTCCTGAGAAAAGTGATGAGTGTGGTCCCTCCATAACTGTGGTGGACTCATTTTTTTCTTCTCTGGACATGTCAGGTGTATGGCTAGTCTTGGGCCTCTTCCTGAAGACTTGGAAGTCTTCTGTTGAGACTTTTGTGACTGAGGGAGATACTTCTTTCCTAGCTCTCTTCTTTGTTGGTACATGTGGAGTATTGGTTTGTGAAACAATGGTAGGTGAAGGTTGTTTCTCTGTGTCTAGAAGAGTGTTTTCCTCCCACTCTGTTTGGTTCATGAATTTCTCAATTTCAGGTTTAGGCACATGAGCATAGGGAGAATTCTTGTTCTTTAACCTAGTTTCTGCAATGATGCCACATGGGTCATAGTGCCAGGGGAAACTTTGACTGAACTTAATTTCCTTTAACATCTTTTTGGATTCTTCCCCTAGATCTTTGTTGTTGCAGATGACATAACCTATATGACCTTTGATCCTGAGCTATTGTTTCTTCTTGAAAGATACAAAGTGAATATCATCTGAATTTATCATCTGTCTGATATATTCCAAAGAAAATATCCTAATAGGGAAATACTTTGGCATCTTGTAAGTGGGTAATTCACATCCATAGATTATGATTTCTGTATGATCCTAGTAGAGGTACGAGTCCCCTGTTTTAGCTAGGTCTGACAAATGTAAAATTATCTGAATTTCTTCATTTGTCCTTGGTTATGTTCCTCCACTGAGCATGCATACCAATGGATGGTAGAATTGGTCAATGAATTTTTTGAAATTTAATGTAAATGAGTTATTCCTCACTATATATGTACAAGAGGTCATTGGTTCAGGATTACCATCTTGATCCAGCTTCTGCTGGGAGAAGGGGAACTTGTTTGCTTGAAAAAAGAGGAACCTGTACACTAGTATTGAAGAATACTGGGACATACCTTATGTGGAAAACTTGAAGAGTCGTTCATGGATGTTGTCAGCTAGAAACTGACTATAGTCAAACTATGTAGTATCCTTTTCTTCAGTGGAGAATATGGATAGAAAACCAAGAATGGGTTCATCTACCCACTCATCTAAATAGTATCCTAGTAGACAACATAGGGAGGAAATTATTTGGTTTCCTTTAACTGAGAAGATGGAGGAATGGTATGGGGGATTCATTTTGCGTAATTGAGTGTTTTTCAGGTAGGAAAAGTTCAAACATTTGACCTCTTTGCGGGAAAGACAATTTCTGGTATAGCTCGGTTAAGATTTGAATGGAGAAGTGGGAGGCGGAATCATTTCTGGGTATCTGTAGTATCTGATCTATCATTTGAGAGGTGATGGTGAAGAGAGTTTATCCATATGAAGAGACAATGGCCCTTTGTCTGGGAAGGCATTGGGATTGGAATTTTAAGGAAAATTTGGGAAAATGGTGTGTCTGGGGAAAAATATATAGTGGAAGATTAGATTCCCAGAGCCTGATCTCGTCGCTCTGATCCAGAAAAACATTCTTGAGCCAGAAGTGTAATTCGAAGAAGTCGAATTCACATTTATTCTCTTCAATTAAATAATCTTTTTTGGCCAGGGGGATACGATCTAGATCGATGGGAGGAGGGAGGAAAGGATTTTCTATAGTCTCAAATGATTTGGATTTGGGCACCATCGTCAAGGGATACATGCAAACGGAAAAGGTGTAGTCTGTGTTTACTAGGTTTTAATGGTGGTTGTTGACTCTAAGATTTGATCATGGTTGTCTTTATAATATGAAATGGTGGCATCGACTTTGTCTGGATTGATGAACAGTGAAAAATGGTGAAAGAACAAAGTTAAATGGCTGAACGGGGTGTTCATTGTGGAGCAGATGGTGAGTCAGACAGGTAACGGTAATGACCCACTGCATTGATTGGCCAACAGAAATATCATATGTGATGTGGAGGGAATTAAATGGAGAACGGGTGGATGGAGGTTACATGGAGGTTAATGAGCGACCAATGGGTGGATGTTATGTGACAGTCGATAGGTGAGTGGAGTGTGACGTGTAAGCATGGTAGTGGAGTGTGGCGACGGAGTGCGGAGGTGGTATGGATGAGCCGTTTGGCAGTTTAATTGAAGGGGGGGGGGTAGGCAGTAAGTGGTAAGGAGTGAGGGGGGTCTGATTTAATAGGAGGGTGACACCTTATGAGGGGCCTTCTCGGGGAATACCACCAACTCGGACCCCCCTCCCACCGTTAAAGGAAGAATGGTCGAGGGGTTCTGATATTCTCTGTCGACTGCAGATTTGAGTGCGCGTTGAATGACCACTGAGATCAGTGGGCCCTTTAACATGATTCCCCAAAAATGCCATATCACCACAAAACTTAGGATAAAATCATTTTTGTGGGTTTTTTCAACTTACCCTTTGTTCATTTTGTCACGAAGGGGTACAAAATACACCATTTTAACTCAAAACAAAGGCATTTAATAAATCTTTCATCAATTTATTGAAATATGACATTCTAACCTATATCCTAATCTGATTAACTAACACCTTAACCCAGATTAAAATCTTGGGTTAAAAATTACTCTAACCTAGGACATTTGACCAATCTTAAATTGTTTGATCAAACTTATTCACTAACCTATCTAACTTGGCTAAGATTAGACTATTTAGCCAAGTTTATTAACTATCTTATCTGCATAAATTGAAAGATATTGATCATGGTTAGACAGTATGAATCAAGCCAAATTATTCCATGGGGTTTTATCATTTTCTTTTCTATTTTTAATACCCTCTTTTGATTTTTTGTATTTTCTTTCTTTCATTTCTTTTTTCTTTTCTTTCTTTCTTTTTCTTTTTCTTTTCTTTATTTTTATTTTATAAATCATTTGTAGAATAAAAATATTATTTACAATATAATGTAACTAGAAGAAGGGATAATAATCACGAGGTGATCCTATGAAACATAGGGTTATAACACCAGGTAATGGGCGCTAGCTCCTCTTCCTAGGCCCGCCTCACATGTGACCTGGGGCTCAACTCCTGAGTGCTTTGCAACTTTTCTCTTCACGACTTTGTAAGTCAGCTTACTCCCTCCTTCTCCGAAGTCCGGACAGGTGAAATCTTTCAAACCAAATCAACGATCTACAACTCTCCAACTAGTCAACGAGTGATATTTATCCGAAGTACTTTATCTGGAGTCGTGGATCGAACGCCGCATATCCTTCTAGATCTGATGGTCCACATTTCTTCGGACTTCGTGAAGTTTGAACTTCGCTCCTCGCAATTTCTTTGAATCATGAATCCACGAATTTGTTTATTTGTTGCCACATCCCCGCGTTCCAACCAACAACTAGGATCTCTTCGTAGCTTCAGACTTCGTAAAGTCAATGCTCTCCCGTGTTCTTCATTTCGTATCCTATCCTTCCACTTTAAAGTGATCCAACGGTTATCCAGAATTGTGGTATTCAAGATCTCAGCCCTTTTTCCTTGCTTATTCTATCCTTCCACTCAACTTGATCCATTGATCAAGAATGGTCTTGGAGTAGATCAAATATCATGGATGATTACGGGGTCCCAACGAGAATGACATTTAAAACTACCATCGAGCTCAGCAATGGAAAACTGATCATTGGTAGTGGAATTGATGCCAACCATAGATCTATTTGGCAGGTGACAATCGATGATATAGACTAATTGCAGGATTGGAATTAGTGCATTATTTGATTCTCCTTTAACTCTCCACAATATATCCCTTCCATTGATCTAGCGCTTACGTATCAACGGTCCTAATTTGATCTAGTTGTTGACTAGTCCTCCAATGATCCTTCTCTTGTAATCTGATGGTCTAGACTGATTGCGGGATTGGGAATAACAGGATTTTTAATTTTCATTTTTCTCTCCGCAATCCATCCCTTTTGTTGATCTGGTGCATATTCAATGGTCTTGAATTGATCTGATCATGTTTCTACAATGCCCTTTCCCTTCTAAGTTTAATCGCATTATCTCTTCTGATATTTAAACTTCATTCACTAAACCTCCTGAGCTTTTAATCTCCGCATACCGTTCTATTGTTTGACATCAATGACAACACATTAATGACATTGTGTCCAACAATCTCCCCCTTTTTCATTGATGGAAACACACCAACTTCAAACATGATCTCCCCATGTGATGATTATTCTTTCTTCTGAAGTTAATCTCCCCCTTTGACGTCAATGGCAAATGGTTTCTTACCCTATGGTAAAGTTATTTCTTTCTGTATACTTCTGACCACAATCTAAACTCAGGTAACTCTTCCCACAATCATACTTCTTGTCATAATTGAATAACTCCTCCTGACTTTGATTGTTGTCTTCCCCTGAATTGGTGCCAATTGATGCATTATTTTCTTGAGAGATTAGATTGGAAGAGGGATTACTCCCAATCTTTGCCTGAGATATTCAAATGCATATCTGCTTAAGGGTTTAGTGAAAATATCTGCCACCTGTTCTTGTGTTGAGACATATTCCAATTTAATGTTCTTATTTTAAGCATGATATCTTAGATAGTGGTATTATATGGGAATGTGTTTTGATTTCAAGTGTTGGACAAGGATCTTGGATAGACTTATAGCACTTGTATTATCACAGTAGATAGTAGTAGGTTTTTCAAACACTTTTTTGATGTCTTGTAAGGTTTGTTTCATCCATTCCACTTTTGTGCAACATTCTCTTGCTACAATATACTCAGCTTTAGTGCTAGACAGAGAAATTGAGGACAATTTCTTTCTTATCTAGGCTACCAATGATTCTTCCAAAAAGAATGCTCCTCCACTGGTACTTTTTTTCTCATCTACACAACCTGCCCAATTTTCATCTTAATAGGCTTTTAAAGTGAATGAATCATTGATAGGGTACCACAAACCAATATCTATGGTTCCTTTCAAATATCTAAATATTATTTTCACAGCTTGAACATGGCTCTCTTTTGGTGCTGCTTGGAAGCTAGCCACCATCCCAACAACTTGCTTGACATTAGGTCTGGAAGTTGTTACATAGAACTTCCAATCATTGATCTGTAGTTTTTTGGATCTACAGCTTTGGACTCATCTTCCTTACTTTGTTTTCATCCAACTATCATAGGTGTACTAACAGGTTTGCAATCCTATAACTGGAATTTATTAAGCATATCTTTAACATACTTGGACTGTATTATTTGTAATCCAAGAAAGAAATTCAGTTCACAAAGCAAGGAAATTTCAAATTCTTAATGAATCCTTCTAGAAAATCCCTTACTCATTTTTTCATCATCATTGCCAACTATAATATTATCAACATATAATTCCACAATAATCATGTTATTGCCAACAATTTTACAATAAAGATTGTTGTCTATTGATCCTCTTTTGAGACCTTGTTTTTGTAAATAAGAATCTAGCCTTGCATACCATGCTCTGGGTGCTTGTTTTAGCCCATAGAGTGCTTTCTTCAGTTTATAGACATAGTCTCCTTTGTTTGTTAATTGGAATCCTTTTGGTTGTTCAATACATACTTCCTCTTCTAAATTTCCATTGAGAAATGTTGACTTGACATCCATTTGGTACACGCTAAATTTTATGTACCTGGAGAAAGCTTAGAACATCCTAATTTCCTCTAATATGGCCATAGGTGCAAAGGTTTCTTCAAAGTCTACCCCTTCAACCTAAGAATACCCTTTACACACCAATCTAGCTTTGTTCCCGGTTACTTTCCCATTCTCATCTATTTTGTTTTTATACACCCATTTAGTTCCAATGACATTTTTATTTTTTGGTCTTGGAACTAGTTCCCAGGTTTGATTTTTTTCAATTTGGTTCAATTCTTCATTCATAGCATTGACCCAATTTTCATCTTTACATGCCTCTTTGATTTAGTTGGGCTCAATTTTTGACAAAAGTGCTAATTCTGTCTGATACAACAGATGTCTTCTTGTGTGCACTCCATTGCTTTTATTTCCAATAATCAATTCTTCATGATTATTCTTTTGAGTCATTCTTGAGGGTGTCTTTGTGTTTCTTCTTGGGGATTATTCTCTTATCTCTTCTTCCTGAATATCTTCTTCGTATTCACTAGTATCCATATCATCATCTTCCCTTTCTTTTTAATTCTCTTCCACTTCTTCTTCTTGTCTACCAACTGACTCATCATCATCTTCATCTTCACTGTCAAGTATAGTCTCTTGATGTTTGATCCTTATCATTTTTAAATCTTCCACCTTCACATATGTACTCTCAAAAATCTTATGTAATCTAAGATTGTAGCATCTATATGCTTTCTTTGTAGATGCACATCCAAGAAATATACCTTCATCAAATATACCATCAAATTTTTCGAGATTCTCATCAAGCCTTTTGATGTAGAACTTACTTCCAAAGACCTTGAAGTATTTTACCAAAGGAGTTCTTCCAAACCATAGTTCATAAGGAGTCTTATCACTATTAATCCTGAGCTGACCTCTGTTCAGTATGTATATTGTTGTTCTTACAGCTTCCCTCCAATATCCATCAAATAATCTTGCTTCATTGAGCATAGTCCTTGCAGCCTCCTGGACTGTTCTATTCCTTCTCTCAGCAATCCCATTTTTCTAAGGTGTTCTAGCAGTAGAGAATTATCGTTTTATTCCATGGGTTTCACAGAAGAGATAAAAATATTTTGAGGTGAACTCACCACCATTGTCTGATCTAAGACATTTGATTTTTGTCTCCTTTTCATTTTCAACAAGGGTCTTAAAAGCTTTGAATTTGTTAAGTGCTTCTGATTTTTCCTTGAGAAAACATACCCAACCCATTCTAGTAAAATCATCAATGAACAACATAAAGTAGGACTCTCCTTGCAAACTCTTGGTACTTTTAGGTCCAAAAAGTTCGATGTGAACAAGCTCTAAACGATTTGAGTTTGAGTATTCTTTTTTTTTAACCTTATTCTAGTTTGCTTCCCTAGTTGGCAATGTCTACACATAGGATTTGAGGCCTTTATGATATTTGGAAAGTTTCTTACTACCCCAAGATTGTTGACTTTCACTAAATTGTCATAGTTAATGTGCCCCAACCTTCTATGCCATAGCCAACTTTCATCTACTAAATTTATATGACACTCCTCATTCAATTTTGTATTTAGTATATATACATTCTTGGGAGTTCTAGGAGTAGTACCAACCAATTTTCTTGAGTCCTCTCTCCTAATCTCACATTTTAGGGAATCAAAGATGAAAATGTGCCCTTGATCATAAATTTGGCTGACACTTAATAGGCTAGGTTTCAATTTTTCAACAAGCAACACATCCTTGGCTTTGTCTTTTCCCAAACTCACAGTGCCTTTCCCAAGTATGTTACCTGAAGCGTTGTCACCAAATGTAAACTTACCCTTTTGTTTCTTTATGTTTAAAAACTTGTCCTTGTTTCCTGTCATATGTTTTGATCACCCAAAGTAAACATACCAGAGATCTTCTTTATCTTGAGTTTTCAAGGCAACGAGACATTCCTCTTTTGATGTTTTTTCTTTCCAAAGCTTCTTTTTCTCTCTAATTAATTTTTTTTTTTCTGAGACTTCCATTAATATGCAACTAGTGGCCTTATGTCCATAGTTATGACATCTGAAGCATTCTATATCCCCTTCTTGTAGAGGTGAAAAGGAGTTCTAGTTTATTCTTTTAACTTGATTTATTGTTTGCTTATCCTTAAGGTTATAGTTCTTAACCCTCAAATTTTTCCTTCTATATGTGCTACAATTCATAGCTTTGTGACTGAAATTAGAGCATGCAAAGCAGTAACCAAAGAAAATGTGAGGATACATGTTTTGATAAAACTTCTTTGTTTTTGTCTTATATTCCTTCTTGATGGGTGGAATTAGTCCTGTGGAGTTCTGGTCATTACTTGTCTTCTCTTGATCTTTCTTCTTGAATGTACTGAGGAGAGAAGTTGCATAAGATTTTGAGTTAACTTGGTTTTCTTCTTGAGAATAACCTATTCCATTTTTATTACTTTAATCCCTTTGTGTGGTAATAATATTATCTAATACTTTAGATATATTTTCATATCTTGTTTGAATGTGTTTTTCATCAAGTTCTTTTCTCAGATGAACTATTTCTACCTCCATGTTTTCACAGGTTATTTGTTTCTCTTTAAGATACTTTTCCAGACTTTCTTCCACCCTATTTGCTTCTAGGATTTGGTTTTTCAGATTGCTCGTGAGTTTCTCCATCTCCTTTTCTTTCTGTTCATGTTTTTCCTTTTGTTCAACTACAAGACTTTTTAGCTATCTATATCTGATTTTGTATTTTCTTAATTCATCCAAGGCACTGAGAAGTTCTTCTTCCATATTAACCTCTTCTACATCTTATGACTCTTCCTCATGATCAATTTATTCTATCTTATTAGGTTCTTAAATACCTAGAAAAATGAGTTCATCATCATCACTGTCACTAGATTCTCATGAGCTGTTGTTTTCTTCTTTTGAGTAAAAATTATTTTTCAATTTGTAAAACCCTTTTTTGTAGTTGGGTTTTTCCTTCTTCTTGTATTGTTTATTTTTTTCTTCTACATATTTAGGGTCCTCCTTGGGATAGGGACACTTGGCTGAAAAATGGACAACATTGAAAAAATTAAAACATTTGAAAGGCATATTGCCTTCGCACTTCCTTGATCCTTTCTGAAGTTTTTTAATAAAATTGGATTCTTCTACATCAGATTCTTCATGATGGTGGGGTTGAGATTTTTGCTTTTGATTTTTTTTTTCTTGATCACCTTGAATGTTGCCTCTCCTTTTGGAAGGTTCTCATGTCCTAATATTAACTCATAGGCCATGAGGATTCCATACAACTCATCCATGGTGAGTTTATCTATATTTTCTCGAGTGGACACTTTAGGATTGTATAGAATAGGTAGTGTTCTTAGTAATTTTTCAACTAGCTCATTGTCTGACACTGTTATAACCCTAATTTTCACCAGACATGTTTACCTAGCATTAGGCCATCTCAGATTCCTTCTTTGCCAAAACACTACTAAACAACTCTTCTTAAAAAAACCCTTTTATAAAGGTCCATGCGCCATGCTCCATTACTGCACGCGTGTACATGCTAGTTGACCCAAGACAGCCCACGTGTACCTACAAAAGCACTAAAAAAGGAAGGTTGTTAACGGAACACACAACTTTGGGTAAGTTAACTAAACCTTTCGGCCATGCGTGGCCGATCATTTGACCAAATACCTAGCTCCTTCTAACCTATAAAAGAAGGCATAGGGGTCCCATTTGAAAGGAGGAAAAATCATCGTAAAGAAACTATACCCGATTGAGCATTCCCTTTGTCCCAACCTTTAGCCATCCTTGTGAAAAAAAAAGTATAGAGAAAAGCAGTTGGAAGATAGTGGAAGAAGAGCCCAGGACTAGGATCGAGGAGCAGTAGCCGACTTTATCATTGTAAGTTATCATTGTGAAGTTAATAAAAGAATTTATTTTCTTGTCCCGCCATATGAGATTGTCATTATTTGAATATTGATTGTATGATTGATTAAATCTCTAACCCATTAGTTCATAGATCAAATGCATGTGGAGTTCTTTGTTTGTCTTTTGTGAATGCAAGTCAACATTGGGAGGAGAGATGCAGTCAATGAACGACCAAGCGTGAAAAGGGATCGACATCAAACACGAAAAATAAGGTACGTCAACTTAATCTCTTGAGCCTTGTATTTACATATGAGTGATGGGGGTTTAGGCATGGGATGATGGTAAGAAGTAAGAATCTTTAGTTCATTTATGCATGCATGATAAAAACCCTTAGTGATAGTCCATAGGGGGATTTCCCACTCACAACAAAATTGGTGACCATACTGGGGATCTCTAGGGTTTCCGTGAATATTCTTTCTTGTGTATTTTTAAAAATTGGTTTCATTCCTTATTTTTAAAGTTTCTGCAAAAGTCTGAGCTAACAGAGATTCTGGTCTTCCATACCAGTTATCTTTGTTTCTTTGCTTGACTGCATTTTTTTCTTTTTCGATACTCACAGAGATACATGCGGCCTATATAAGGTTTGCACGTGTGTACCCGCGCCCTACCTTCCCACAGTCCACGTGTACATGCTAGCTGAGGAAGTGTCAGTCGCGTGTATGATTCCAGAAGATTTCTTCTAGAGAGGCAGCCAACCTCTCCCTTGACAGAAATAATCCTTCTTAGGGGTTTTCTGGAACTCATTCTAGTCTTTGTTGTTTGCAGTCTATAGCTTAGATTTCACCTCAGATTGGTTTGTTCTATGAATTTTTCCTTGAATTGTTTTCTTTTTTCTATCAAAGTACGTGTCTGAGTCTTCAAGATATTCTGGTACTCAATTCCAGTAGTCTCTTCCTGGGCTTCATTGTTTGTCCCTTCATTTTTTAGAGTTTCATAAGTACATGTGGCTTGTATAAGGTTTGCATGTGTGTACAAGCACCCTGACTTTAAACATCTCGTGTGCACACGCTTACTGTTGAACTGTCAGCAGTGTGTCTGTGGAGAAAATTTTTGTTTAAGGTGAGGCAGTCATCCTTTCCCTTTGTCAGGAGTTATACCTCTCAGGTTTTTGGGTCTCTGTCATAGCGGTCGGTAACTTAGGTTTGATCACAACAATAGCTTTCTTTTTCATTAAGAAGTTTTCCTCAAAATTTTCTTTTTATAGGGTTTTTAGACAAGTGTGAGAGTCCAGTTTTAATTTGCTTGTGTGTTATTTTTAAAGTGACTCTTTGCGATCTATGCTTAGGCCAAAAGTTTTCTTGGTCTTTACTTGTCGATATTTTTCCTTTTTTCTTTGTGAGCATTCAAATAAAAAAAAAGTATTTTATTTCTTTGTTTGGTTAAATAGTTGTTGGTTTGCATTAGTAACTAGGGAAAGACTTTGCTTTCATAAGTTCTTGATGGTTTACTTAGACGATAAGTAGCTCATAGTCAAGTGAAATCCTGTTTTGAGTATGTTGTTCAATGATCTTAGAAATTTTTAGTTTAAAAAGTTGATTAAGATTTGAGTCAAGAAGAAGTTATTTTGTTTCCAACTTTCTGTTTATTTTTCTTTCGTCTTTCAAACATCACTAGTTTCACTTTCATAACCTTTTACTTAATACAAGCCATAAAAATTAACGCTAAATCTAAAAATAATTAGACTTTTTATGTTTGTAGGGTCAACCAACTAGTTTAGGGTTAGGACCTTGAATTAGGTTGGAGAGGAAACTCTTCAAGGCCATTAAATCAAACATTGGAGTCTGAGCTAGGGAGTGTTAAAAATCCAGTATCGTGAAAGTTATCTGGGACCCCCCTCTAACACAAGGGCTAAACACGAGGTTTCATGTGGAAAGGTAGTAGAGATAACCCCTCCTAAGCCGGACCAATCGTAGTGGAGAACACATATAGAGGGCTTGTCTTGGGATTCCGTCGATTTCATTTGTCACGGAGCTTTGTGGGTCTTGAATCCATTCTAGGTCCTCAGTTGTCTTCTGGACCACTTACTTTCGATACCCTTGACATGTTTCGGGCTCGATACCCTGCTCATTGTGGTCTACCCGACTATCGACTGTACCCTCTTGGTGATTGTTCGCGCATTGGCAACCTAGTTGCCTATCTTTTTAGGGACTTACATAGGTGATTGCAGGGGTACACCGCGGTACCTAGGATAGACATTGGGCCACACTTTGCAGAGTATACCTGGAGGGTGCTTCCATGTTTGAGTTGCACTTACACCAGTAAGTTGCTATAGTGTTGGTTGTTGTAACTGTTCTTCCAACTAGTTTAGTGTTTGCTTGTTTTATCTTGTAGGGAATTTTCTAGTGTGTGTTGTTTTTGAATGAATAGAAAGCCCTAGTGTGTCTTTGATATTATCACATAGTGTAGGATCACGAGCTCCACCGATCATGAAGGCTTCTTGGCCTACCACCGGTTACACTGGAGCCACCCCCACCACCACTAAGGTGAAATCTTGACCAACAAGGGTCTTTTGAAGCGACTGAGTCACCGGAAATCACACCTGACCAACCTCTGTTAAAGGACATTTCGACACCTCTAAAGCAGACAGTAATGGAGGAAAATCCTATCTCTTCTTCTGGGAATCCTGATATTCCCATCATAGTTGTCGTCATAGGGGGTGTTCCACCTCCTACCCCATCGTTGCTAGTCCGAGCCACCACAGTCTTGACTGTCTCTACCTCGAGTAATGGCCCGATCCCGTCTTTGGCGACAACTACTGTTCCTTTCACACAGAATGCGACATGCCCTTCGTTCTCATACGGGATGCCTAACACAGGTACCAACCCTATACTATCTTACTCCACTTTACAGACTTTAGGTCTGGGGGTAGGGAGCTCTAATTCTCCTCTGCAAGGACCCATGGGGGGCACTTCATCTCCTTTTAACACTTTCCCTTATGGAGTATTTCATATACCTTCTTCATCCCCTTCACTCGGCAGTACCCACTAGTAATCCATCGGGCCAAACACACACCATAGTTCACTTGGAGTAGGGAGTCAAGGACCACCTTCCCATAGTATGTCGATAGGGTTGACACTATTTTCTTTGTTCCGTGCGTTTGGTAACAATGATTTCTCGTCAGTCGCTTTCACGACCGGGGGAAACCCCAGTTATGGCCAACCTGATCCAATGCAGGGTACTATTCCTGCACAGGAGGCAAACCCAGGAACTTCTTCCACATCAGGACCTTGGAATTTTTGGCAAGGATTAGTTCCCTCGTCAGGAATATCGATCTGGGGAAATTATTTTCATAACCAATGGAACCCCAAGCAAGGTGCAATACCTATGCCCATGGGATCGACATGGGGCAACCTTTCCCAAAGTCCTTCGAATGTAATGCACACCCAACTATCTATGTACTATTTCGGGAATCAACTGATATCGTCCCCTCAAACGCAAAATCCATACACTGGTCATGGCCATCGTGTTTACCAGAACTCCGGCCAACAACCCAAATTTTCCTGGCAACCTGGTGTTAGTCAAACTCCAGGCCCCTTTTTCCATGGTTATCATCAACAACAACCAAAACTACCTTTCTTGGCAACCTTAAATTTTTCAGACTTGACAAGATTGTTGAATGACCCCATATGTCATGATCCACGTTGGCCTCCTATGATGACGAAATTGCCTTCGGACATACCAAAGTTCTAGGCCAAGCCTAATGAATATCTAGGGGATCATGTGACCACCTTCAATATTTGGTGCTCATATTATTCGTTGAAAGATAAATACGTACAATTGTGATTGTTTCAATGCACTCTCATCGGGAGTGTTGTGAAATGGTACATCGAGCTCGACCGCTCAAGATATTCTTCCTTCAGCGAATTGGCAATGGAATTCCTAAACCATTTCCAATTACCTGTGAGATACGACGCCGGCACAAAATTGTTGGCCAATTTTGAACAGACAAAAGCGGACCATATCTCTGACCACATCTGAGAATGGAGACGCCGAAAGAGTTTAATTAAGGTACCAGTCCCACCAACATTCTTGCTTGAGTGGTTCCTTAAGTCTTTGGTCTCGCAGTTATCCAAAGACGTCGCAACGTCGGGAGTGTTTTCCGAAGAAGATGCCATCATGAGAGCTCAACAGCTTGAGCTAATTTATTCTCAGTCTGGTTTACTGTACGAGGTGTTTCCCGATGCACCATGATCCATACTTGATAAGACCAGACAGAGAGCTGGACCACATGCCGATGGTATTGTCGGTTCAACACAAACCAAGCCCGTTGAACAACTAACAAAACAAATGCAACAATTGTCTATACAAAATACAACGACCAGACAAACTATTGTTTCGATTGCTCCCCCTACCCAAACATTGGATGTACACAGTGTGCAATTGACAAATCCAAAGGCCACCCAGTAGCCCGATGGAAAGTAAAAACAATGAAAGAAGGGTAAGGGGGATAAGTAACCTACTAATATTGCTGGTGGGAGCAACACTGAAAAATGAAAGGCAAAGTATCCACGTAACCTGTGCACAGAGGACCACCCAACCCACCAGTGCCCTTAGCTTTCAGAGGCGCAAAAGTTTGTGACACAACAACAACCTGTTGTGTTAACGAATCCTTTCCAACATGGTCAACACCTAACCCAAACCTCTACAAGCGTGGAAGGGGGCAGTTAAGGACCCTCTCTATCTTTGAATAATCTTGCATCCGCGAATGTGTATATGATGAAGGGTGATGCTTTTATATTGACTAGAGCACATGAGTACAGTAAGCTAGACACCTCTGAGAAAGGTAAAGAAGATGAAATCCCATCTCTTCCTCTCTAGATCGAGAAGACTTTGGGCGAAACAATGACACACATCCCAAAGGGTGTGTTCAAGAAAGCCTCTCACAACCCAAATGCAAGGGCCGCCCATAACTATTATGTGGTGGAGGATTTGTCTCAAACCCCTTGTGCGATGTCCACTTTGGAGGTCCTCCAGAGATGCCCTTCCCAGAGGAAAGATTTATTAGCCTCTTTAGGATCTGTCGAGACTTGTAATCCGGGCACAATCATGCTAGATACAACTGACTTAAAACCTTGTCTCCCTTACCATGTAGCATTTCAAATAGTAGTGGCTTACCCCACGAAAAATTTTACGCGAAACATTTTCCACACAGTGGTGGATGAGGGTGCCTCGACATGCGTCATGCCATTGGCTTGTTGGAAGGCCATTGGCCAGCCCCTTTTGTCTCCATCACCTACTCTTCTTACCACTTTCGACGTTCATTTTTTCCAAACACCTGGAATCATCCCCTCTTTCCCTGTGCAGTTAGGAGGGAAGACCGTGTGCGTCGAGGTAAAAGTAGTCGACGCATCCCTTGACTACAATCTCTTGTTAGGTAGGAGTTGGACTTATGCCATGCAAGCAGTGGTTGCTACAATTTTTCAGTTCTTGTTGTTTCCACATGAGGTCTGGATCGTGACCATTGATCAATTGTCCTTCTCCAGACCTGACCCTTCATTGGGGGCATCCGCGGTCCCGATGATTAACAATCCCCATCCAGGTGTCGTCAACATGAGGGTTGGTTTGTGCCCATATTTGATGGGTACTTTCGATTACTCGCCTCCTCATGGTGATGTCAATTTCATATTAGACCACCATAAGGTTGAGATTTTCCAAGTTTCGTCATTTCGCACGACTTACATCAATGATTTGTGGATTCTTCCTTCCCCATCGGCCATGATGGAGGGGACAGGGCACCATGGTATGTCCATTCCCTTGTCCGCGACTGAGGAAACATACTCTTTAGTTCAGTCGACACCGATCTAACTCCTGCACAAGAGTTAGATCCAATCCCAGAGCCTATTTGGGCTCAAGGTTCCCTCGCTGGTACTGATTCGTTATACTTAGTCTTTCCCTCAGATGAAGCAATCATTGAAGCAATGACTAGTCCAGACAAACCCTAGGATGATATCCATCACAGATCATACTTCCTCCCAGAGTTAAGCAGAATCGAAGCAGGGGAATTCACCTTGACTATGACTGGAGATAGGTCCTGTCCTATCAATCCCTTGGCTACACATGAGGTTTATGCCGAGGGTAATATGGAAACTATCACAAAAACTATACCGATTAATATCTCCAGAACCCCTGGTGTCGTGGATAATGTTTTCGTCGAAGCTGATTGTCCCCCCGAAGAGATTCAAATCTACACAGACTTATTTAAAGATTTTTTCAACGTTTTTTCTTGGTCTTATGAGGAAATGTCAGGGATTGATCCAAAAATAGTCGAACATGAAATCACAACTTATCTGGATGCCAAGCCAGTTCGACAGAAGCTTCATCCAATTAATCCCAAGAAAGACGCAACCATTAAGGTTGAAGTCGAGAAACTGCTCAAAGCCGGTTTTATCTATCCTATCCATTTGACCCAATAGGTGTCAAATCCTATGTCGGTCAACAAGAAACAGGGCACGATTTGCGAATGTACGAACTTTCGTGATTTGAATAAGGCCTGTCCAAAAGATAATTTTCCCACAACATTCATCGACCGGATAATTGATGAATGTGCAGGTTGCGAGGCCTTTTCTTTCATGGACAGTTTTTCGGGATATAATCAGATAGAAATCAAACCCGAAGACCAACACAAAACTGCATTCATTTGTCCATGGGGTACATTTTCCTATCGCAAGATGCCTTTTGGTCTCAAAAATGCTGGAGCTACCTTCCAACGGGCCATGTCTTTTTCTTTCCATGATCTCAAGCATATAGTCGAAGCCTAATTAGATGATTTAGCATCATGATCTCGCAAGAGAACGGATCATCCCACACACCTTTGACTTATATTTGAGCGATGCCGCTACTTCCGGATTCGCTTGAACCCAAACAAATGTAGCTTTTGTGTAACATCAGGACGTTTGTTAGGTTTCATAGTGTCAACAATAGGGATCATAGTCGATCCTCTAAAGGTTGAGGCAATATTTCAGTTGCCTCCCCCATGCACAATCCTTCAACTTCAGAGTATACACGGCAAGGCAAACTTTTTGAGGCGTTTCATCGCCAACTATGCCAAGATCACGAAGGGCTTTATGCACTTACTGAAAAAATATGTTCCTTTTCATTGGGATGATGTTGCTCATTGCTCCTTTGAAGCGTTGAAACATGCCCTCACAACTTCCCCTCTACTTCAGCCACCCAACTATAACAAATATTTACTATTATACTTGGCTGTAGCAGAGTCAACCATTGACATGGTCTTGGTTCAGGAAGATGATTTTCTCTCAGAATATGTGATCTATTACCTGAGTCGAGGGCTCGTCGGACTGGAACTCAATTATTCTCATATCGAAAAACTTGCGTTGGCAGCAGCCCATGCTGTCCAACGGTTCCGTCATTATGTTTTTTTTCACAAGACCACCGTCATTTACATTGTGAATCTGTTTCAATACGTGTTGACACGATGGGTAATAGCCGGAAAAATCATTAGATGGATAGTCGTCCTCCAGGAATTTGACTTAGATTTTGTTTCGTCGAAATCAAAAAAGTCATTGGTCATTGCAGAACTTATTTCGGAACTTTCGGTCGAGTCAGGTGATGTTGTGCCCGAAGAATCGCCTATTCAAGGAGATATGTTTTTGATAGCATCTTCGGACCCCTGGTATGGAGATACTCTAGTCTATCTCCAAACTTTTAAATGCCCCACCTCTGCTTCTTGTGATGAACATCATTGTATACGTCATCAGGCCAAGAATTATCTCATCCTCGAAGACACTCTCTATCGTCGAGGGTTAGATTGCRTTCTTAGTCGATGYCTCACTCATGAAGAAGCGGAAATCGTGCTTAACGATTTCCATACTGGAGCATGTGGTGGTCATTTGTCTAGGTTGGMAACAACCCAAAAGATTTTACGAGCYAGTTACTTCTGGMCGACACTAATAAAAGATTGTGGTTTATAATCACATCYCGTACAGTGTGCAAGTAGYAGACATAAGTGTAGAGGAGAATATCAAAATAATTTCACAAACCATTGATTAGTATAGACAGRAGATTGAGGAGCTAAAGGAAAGKCTTAATCCCACGAATCGTCCCAAGGTCTGAGAGAAGAGGAAAAAAGAAGMTACACTCCAAATAACAAAGATCGATAACTAAGAAAGCATAGCAGAAGAACTGTTCAATAGAGTCACACAACTCTAGACAACATTGAAAGAAGACGAGAAGGTCCAACACTGGGACCTAGAAGAGGAAAGAGTCATCATAGCCATACAAGAGCTCAAGAAAAGGAAAAAAGCGATGAGCATCACCGAGTGCGTGAAAGGCACCCAGGACATGAAGAAGCTGCAGTTAGTATTGAAAACCACGTAGACAAAGAATCAATCAAGACAAGAAGAACTCGAACCCCTCCAAGAGAAAGAAGCGCAAATGATCGTGCAATTGGAGGACGAAAAAAAGAGTATGGAATAGACACAAGTAGAGAACACAACACTACTGCAGGAGGAAATAACAATGCAGACACTAGAAGCGCTAACAAGAAAAGTTTCACAGATAAGAGAAAGAGGAAAGGAACTGAAGGACGAGTTCCACATGCTGGGAGAGGTTGTTCAGGGAGCGCGCACTTTCTAGGTGGCTCAGGACGAGCCACATGTCATTGTTGGGGGTTTTTTGGGCATAGGCCTATTTTGAGGAAAGGTCTACTTTTGGAATCTAAAGCCTAATTTTGGAGAAGAACAACTGGCAAGAAAAGAAGCACGTGCGAAGTAAAACACCATGCAAAGGAGGAAAACATGCAAGGCACTCAAGTAGGAAAACCTAACTATGTTAGGGTTAGGTTTTTGGCAAGAGATTGTAATGGATAATAATCTTGTAAAATAGCTTAAATAAGAACCTAGGAGGTCTACGTCGGGGTTCCAAGTTGTTCTTGTTGGTTCTGATTAGTTTAGATACTAGTTTAGTTCGACTATTGTAGTTCTGATATATTTTTGTAAGATGTTGAGTTGTAGAAAAGTCAAGTAGGCCATATTTTGAGAGTTAGATCACAAGCTAAGGAGCTTGGTGTGATCAAGTCTACCTCACAGAGGTTGTTGAACCTTTTCCATGATTGTATGATCAGAGATGTAGTGTGTGTAGCGCCACATTTTGAAAAATATAAATAAAAGAGCCCAAAAGCCAGATCTTTGTGGACGTAGCCAAGGAGGGGGGTGAACCATGGTAAAACCTAAGTTATGTGTGTTTTTTATTGCATATTTACCTAATGTCAGTAGTTAGTTTATGAATGGATGGATGAATGGTTCAGTTATATATATTAGAATGCATGCATGGGCTTAACAGATGAATGAATCTTAAGAATAATAACCTGAATAATAAGTTTAAGGCCTGAAGAAGATCAAGTAAATCCCATATCTCCACTCCTTCCTAGATTGAAAGCACTTGAGCTTTGAAGTCACCTATAGAACTATCTCGGGTGAGACTGTGCAGTGCACTCTGTGTGTTGTGTTACCTTTTGGTTTACCAAGAGGGCCGATAGTTTTAGAGGTTTTTGTTGGAAACCTGTTCAGACATGAACCTAGGTAAGCCCAATAAGTAGAAGAGAAAGAAGTCCAACCAACATGATCTTTGGACAAGGTGGTGATATGTTGTTCCCAATATTGACTGTGAGTGTGGGCCATGGGGATGGGACAGGGGGGGAAATGGGACCACATAGAAGTGAGTTACTGGTGATTGGTACCACTATGATCAACGCAAAGAGAGGAAGCTAATGTGATATATTCCCAATAGGGGTGTTGGGAAGGGGTCGGGTCCACGAAAAAACAAATTTGCAGAAAAATGATAGGTAGGACTGTGATCAAGGAGAAGAGCGGAATCCAATGGAATAGGTTTAAAATAATGGTGCCTTTTTTTTTCATTTTTTTTACTCCTACAGAGTTATACTCCGATCTAAATAATATTGCAGTGATGAAATCACCAAATGTTTAACAGGAAAAAATGTGTAGGAATTTCGCAACCAGAATGCATAAGGTATAGTTGCATGACAATAAATCTTGTCTTTTCTGTTTTTGTTTTCGTCCCAAAGGTTAGGTTATTCAAGGTTTCTATAGACAAGAGTTTTCCCTGTGTTATATCTCTCTGATATACATGCGGGGTCCAACAATAACACTCGACCCAATATCTTAGGGCACCAACTAAGGAGGCTATATTGTACTCTTAGTCAGACTGCTCTACTACTCGGGTACTAGAGAGTGTCTTCCCAAGTGTTGTTCTCGGTGGAACTATATCAGTCAAGTGACCGATTGGTTTATCTACGAAGGGCTTCAGGATATCTAGTTTGATCCATGTACATGTGTTTTTTGATGCGCTACCACTCGAAGGGGTACCAACAAGGGTTACACAAGGGTGGACAATAATGTGTGCTTAAGTACCACTTGTAGTTCTTGCATGTATGCTTCCTCGACCACGAATTGATGCATTGAACGATAGATCTTTGTAGCTTTAAGACACTGAAATACATCTCTACCTTGAAAAAAATTAACCCACAATTTTTTGCCAAGGAAAGTGCTACGATACCGCTTGTAAGGTACCATATCTATTATAATAGCATGTAACAAAAAGTATTGTAGAGAATAATGATGGAACAACATAATAGATGAAACCAAAGAACCAAATAATACCTTTATTGATAAGAAACAATGTTCACTTGCGTCTTCGAGGGGGAAACCTCCAGCAGAGCCACAGTCTATTACAATAATTCTCAAGAAAATTTTTATGTTACCCTCTACTCCTATTTATACTAAATCTATCTATCCAAAAGAACAATCTAGAGGAAGATCCTTCTAGAAGCAGAAGCTTCTATTAGGTCTTCTTACATTTGACTTACTCTTCCCTATTGCTAGGCCTTATTAATATTGGGATTTATTACATGGAAATATATTATTCTACCTATGTGAGGAGTTAGGGGGGTTAGGTCCCTAACACTTTGCTTCTATGATGTAAGTTGTATCAATTTGTGATTTATTATTTAATTATTCTTTTACTATTGCTAGCATTTCCTCCACTTGTTGTTCTTTTATACCAAAATTATGAGGTTCAAGGTTCTTTTATTACGCTCATGGTCCAGTTCGATTAGCTAAATAATTCATTTCCTCTTTGATGGGTTTGATATCCAATTTGTTTTCCACATTACCGAGGGTCAAATTGTTGGTTAGTTTTTCTTCTAACTCTTTAATCCTATCTCTCAAGTTGTGATTTTCTTCAACCTCTCCTTCTTGGGTTGATTGTTTATGTTTTTCCATTTCTTGAATCCTATCCTTCATTGTCTACAATTCACTCTGAACCCTAAGAATATATCCTCTACTTGAGTTTGAATGGTTTCATTGAAGAGTCTAATTTTTTTCTCAAGCATTGCCTCTAGCTCTATTTGGAGTTTTGCATCTCTTTCTTCACTCATTTTTTCTAATGATTCTAACTCTATTTGGCTTTTGGCATCTCTCTCTTATCTGTTTTTTTCTAATGATTCCATATAATCATAAATGATCTCTAGGGTGATTTTGGAGGTTCTCTCCTTGATAGGCTAAGTTTTTGGAATAGATGGTGAAGTGCTCATATTGAAAAGAAGAAAAAAAAAGATAACAAAACTAACAATTATTATTTTGGATTGACTTTAAAAATGTAATTTTTTTTAATTGATAATAATAATATTAATTATTATCTCTCAAATCAATTTTTACTTATTAAACTTAAAAAATAAAAAAAATATTTAAATCTCTTTAATTTATATTACTAAATTATAGATATATTTTAAATTAAATTTAAACCAAAGTAAAGTGATTTACTTAGTGATTGAAGAAGCCAAAACTAATTTAGAAACTATATATTTAATCAACTTAAAACGTCATCATATTTACTAATTTGAGAGGCTAAAATTATATTTATTAAATTGATATTTAATATTGGTGATGCTTTCCTAATAGGTATGAGGGATGGTTATAATATGATGAAACAACGCTGGTAAAATGAATAAATTCTTATAAGGCAAACAATTATCATCAACGAAAGAAAATGATAAACTTCATTTCACTAATTTACTTCCTCTATAGCCTATAAACAAATAGAAGATTTTTATATTATTCGTTGATTTAGATGAATTAAATAATCCAAATCTGGTCAATATGGTAGTTAAGAAATGTTAATTAAAAAATAAACTTTACATTAAAATCATGGCGCTTAAAGTGGTTGGTATTATTATAATATACTTAAGGTGGAAATACTTGGTAGTGGTTATATTTTTTTTCTTACTTGGAATATGATTCTTAATGGTCAATAAAGTCATAAAAAAATTATTTTAATGTCAAAGTCATAAAAAAATATTTAAATACAACATATTAATAAGTTACGAGGGATAGCTTGTATGGCAAAAAGTGCGCACGTTCTTTTAGTTTGAGGAGAGGTCACGAGTTCAAGCTTGGCTACGAGTCCCTTGGGCTGCTGCTTTCCATTCCCATATCATCCACTATATGGGAAAGTATCGAGGTGGGTTCCCAGCAGATTAATTTCCATTGGTTAAAAAAAAAATAAAAAAAAAATACAACATATTAATTAATAAAGTATTTGTGGGGTAATGGTAGGGAAACTAATGCAAATTTAGCTTTGGTTCTATCTAGTATAGTGGGGATAATTTCGATGGCCGACAGCGCTGGGATTCCTATATCTTATGTGGCCCTTTTTAGGCGGGGAGCCTCCAATCAAAGGAAGTGAATAATCTGTCGTACCAGCATATGTGCTTGGATTTGAGTGGATATGGATATAAACCTTTCATAAAGATTATGTTTGAACAAATCTTATTCGACAATGCAATCTATTTACCTTGGTGCATCCTACTACACATGGATAAGATTATTTAAATTGTGCATACCACTAGATGGATAAGATTATTAAATTTAAAGGGATATTTTTATTTTAATGGATAAGATTATTAAATTTAAAAGATTATTTTTATTTTCAAGTTGTGAAGAGTATATATTCATTCAAATCTTTTTATAATGAAAAGTTGAAAAAGTAATTTTATTTAATTGAGAATGCTAAATTAAATATATTTTAAAAAAAAATCTAAAAAACATATTGTTTTTTCCAATTATTTAAAATATCAAAATTTAATGAATAATCAAATACAGAAGTTGAAATTTCAATAATAAAAAAAATAATAAATAATTTTGTAACTTCAACTATAATTTTTTGATGGGTTATATATACATTAGGGTGTGAGGAAAAAGTTGATGGAAAAAAGTGGCAACCCATGAAGCTCACGTAGGAACGAGTGAGCGTTCTTGATTTGACAAGTATGACAATCCTCAAACTGCAACTTGGGACATTAATTCAGCGGGTTAGGAAGAACATGTCACGTGCATGTACTCTAGGAACATGTGCACATTCCTCTGTGATTTTTTTATAAAACGCCACCGACTAGTTTATTTCACCAATAGATCAACCACGCCACACATTTTTAAGTGAAATTGAGCAAAATTGGAGAAGAGCTTGACAAATCATTGCCCTCACTTTGTTTATGTTGTCTCCAACACTCTATTGACGTGGTTTCCAATTGATTCCAGGAATATATTTTGATATAATTTTTTTATTTTATTTCATAATTAGTTTAAATGAGAAAAAAATAAACCTAAATTTCATTCTCCCTTATTAAATTGTAGCACACTTAATTAATATGGACCTTGGAGAAAACTCCAAGCCAACTCAACATTGCCACAGGAAGGCACACCAAACCCCAACCCACAACTGGTAAACATAAACATGGAAATTGATGTAGGGTTGAGGTCTTTTAGAACCCTTGAACGAAATTGACAAAATACCAAAAATCCCTCATGAATGTCACTAGTGAGTTTTCTAGACCCTATTATATCTTTCATTGCAAATGCCCAAAACTAATTAAGTAACATTTATGATTACATACCTAGGATGTATGAATATTACATGACATAGCTAGATAAAAACCAAGTTAGAGATCTAAAATTTTCAAAACAATAACTGTTGACATTATTCATTGATCCAAGAATTGAACAGGGATGCTTTTGTATTGATTGGTGCACCTAACAACCACTTTTAGGGAATTGGATGGATAAGTGGTTTATGGAATTTGAAAAACCTCCCTGCAATAATAGAGAGGTGCCTCTATATTTCCTCAGAAAATTATGGACAGAGCTTATGTTAGGTCTCCATGTCAACTACTTTGACGTTGGTGAATTCTAGGGGGTTGGTCAAGGGTCCACATAAGATAGAGAAAATGCTAAAACGTGACCTATTTCCAGGTCATCGTTCATCTAGGAGAATTCCTAACCCTCCTTCCCAACATCCTCCCATTTCCAAAAGAATAAGCTAGAAACAGACAACATATCCACCTTGGCTTGGATCCTGGAACAACACAACATTTTTATAGCATTATCCCGCCATAAGATACCTACAAGTGATGTTGGGGGAGGGGTTGGTCTTTCAAGCCTTGCAGTAGAGTTCATCTAGAAGAGGGAACATGGACAAACTCAATGTTCATGTAACCCTCATAGATGCTCCAGCCGCTGGAAGACTTGTTATGAGCCAATGGAGGCCGCTAGACATGAGAGTTTCATGGAGGAGGTTTGTATCTTGACCGTGTTTATGTTCTTCATTGATTACAAACAAACACACACATATAGTTTATTGTGTATTTTTTCTATATCTAATTATATGATGTTTGTAGTTGCTATGCTTGGATAGTAGATCCTCGACATTGAAAAATGCATCAGTGCCAATTTCCACCATTGATACAACAATAAAAACAACTTTCTTGTTTAGTTTACCACACACTTGAGTATGTGGTAACTTTAATAAATTCACCATAGTGCTATACTTATTCTATGGAAATCTCATCGATATTCTATTATTCTGCTACATTTGTAAGATAGTTGTCATGTTTCTATAGTTTTTTTATGAGAAATAAAATATAGTGTTGTTGTGTTTTTACAGGTTGTGGTATCATACAACGATGAACCATATTCACCTAGGATGGACAAATCACCTACTTCATAGGTATCATATGTCAAGTTAAATCTTGTTTAAATATGAAATTTGTTAGATTGTTTTGGTTGAATTTCACATTTTTACACTACAAAAAGAACACCTTGTAGAAAAGGTTTTTATGGAATCTCTTCAGAAAACTTATCCCTTTTCAATTTATAGTGGAGGTTGTTAGCAGAGGCAGGCGACCAAAGGTTTTTGTGGAGATTTTTTTAGTGGTGTGCCTATAATGTACAAACACACTAGTGTGCACACAATACAGACACCCTAGTGATTCAACATTAAGGCACATCGTTACCCATTAAAAACAAAAATATATAGCGGAGGCGGACTTATAGAAGTTTTAGCGGAAGTTTTTTCTCTTGTGATTTTGATTTATTATGGTGCACTAGTGCTCACATAAACATAATTCCCAAGTGCATACAATTGTCGGACGTACCAAAGAACAGTAAAATAAAATAAAAACTTACCATATTGATTTTCATTGTTACACCTCATTATGTTCTTCCAACCTTTCCAACAAGCACCAATGCTCCCTCTCCTTCCACGATCTCCCCGTTTTCAGTTATCTACAATTAGTTTGATATCTCCACCAGTAGATTTCACACATTGTTGATTTTTCAATAAGCTAGGTTAAGCATGTAGTTCATTTCAATTTTCATTTGTCTTAACCATAAACAAGAATGTTGCATCAACCAAGATCACAAGAAGAAACACCATGCACAAGAACACAAGAAGTATCCTGGGAAACCCTTCTCAACAAGGGAAGAAAACCCAGCCAAATCCTTTGCTATATTCTTAAAGAGAAAGACCTTAACCACCAATAAGACTTAGCACACAAGAGGGTGCTCAAACCCTAGAACTCTAGCGCCCAAGAGAGGTGCACTTTTCCCAAAGAAGTGTACTTGCTGAAATTTCCAAACTCACATGAAGGATATGATTTCACAATGGGGAATCTACCTTTACTTATACTAAACTGAACATATCAACAAAAGTGTCTATTGTCACAACAGGACCGACCTCACTAGATTATAATATAATTAATATTAACCAGATCAATTATCTTTTACACTTATTACTAATCACATTAAGGTGGGGCCAACCAGTACCCTTTACATTACAATTAGGGTTACATGCAGGTATGACTCTTGATCAATATAGCAAGGGATCTGATACACCCACTAGTGCTCATCCACTAGGGGAACATCCATAGGGATGTCCATATCTCTGGTTCACTGCATTACACAGAAGAACCCGTTCTTCACACATTCACCTGTGCTCATCCACAGGCACGTCCACTCTACAGATCTTCTTTCCCACTACCTCACACAAGAGAATCATATGGAGTTTCTCATCAACTCTGCTGGTCAGAGGAGGCTAATACATCATATTCATTTCTGTTCACATGACGATGCACTCAACCCTTTTGGATTTCACACGTTCACCTTGTGCTCAGCCACAATCACGTCTAACTAAACGGATCGCATTTTCCACTAGATAATCATCTGGAGTTTCTCATCAACTATGTTGCTCAGAGGAGGCTAATGCATCATATTCATTTATGATCGCATGACGATGCACTCAGCACTTTTGGATTTCACGTGTTCACCTTGTGCTCATCCATAGACATGTCTAACTAAAAAGATCGCCTTTTCCACTAGATAACCATCTGGAGTTTTTATCAACTCTCTAAATGGAGGAGGTCATATCTACGTTCCATCTCTGTCTCAAGTAGGAACCACGTACCCTTATTAGGGGATTTCTCTCAGGTTTGTAAGCTAGAGAAATACTCACATAGATGCAATGATCCACATCTCACAGATTTGTAAGCTAGAGAATGTCTCACATAGCTGCAATCATCAACACTCCCTCTCAGCTAGGGAGGTGTTCTTCATTAGGCCAAGTCTTACACAGATGTACTCTGAATTTTGTCTTGGCTGGAGTCATCAATACTCCCTCTCAACTAGGAAGGAATTCTTCACCAAGTTGGTTTGGTGAAGATGTCTGCAATCTGCTCATGTGTAGGAAGGTACTGCATGTGTATGATTTTCCTCTGCATCATATCTCTGATATAAGAATATTTCATCTCATCATGTTTCGATCCACCAGGAATCACTAGGTTCTCAAGGATATTGTATACATGGCTCTTGGTTATCATCATAGGATCCATCTCATGATCAAGTAGATATATTAGAAGCTTGTGAAGCCATACTGCTTTGCACACTCAATGGTACATACTCTTCTTCTGTGTTATTCAAGGCCACATAGATTTTGTTTCTTGTTGTATCAGGAAACCATGACAAACTTCATGGTAGAACATCAATCGAATGCTCTCTTCCGGTCCACTATACTTTTTTCTCAATCTGAATCGACATATCCTGCAAAATTAGGTTCACACTGGAGGCATATATTAGGCCATATCCAACTGTGCCTCATATATATCTCAATACATGTTTTGTCTAGTGAGACTATCTTGGTTGACTCATTAAATGACTAATCACACTCACTGCATGGAATGAATCAATTCTGGTGTTAACCAAATACATCAGTGATCCAATCAGTTGTGGATCAATCTCATATGAATCATCATCAATATTTTTCTTTAAATCCATCACGATGGATTTTTCATTCTTGTCATATTGAACTCCTTTAATATTTTCATTATATATTTTCCTTGACTTGGGAAAATCTCATCGGTCCTCTGTCATACTTCTTGTCCCAAGAAGTAGTGCATCATACTTAGATTCTTCATGTTGAATTTAGAAATCAAGGATTACTTGTATCCAACAACAAGGCTTTCTGAATAAGTCATCAAAATTAGGCTCTCATCACCAACATTGTAATAATATAGGTTTGGATCAACAACTTTCTTAATGAAATCCAAAATCATCAAGAATCTATCCATCTGATATAGTTTCGAACTCATGGATGGTAGTACGGATGGAAGTGTATCAATTTTACTTGATCAAGTGTCTCATCATAGAATACTCCCTATGTTTGTGAGAAACCTCTAGTTATAAATCTCGTTTTGTATTTCTTGACACTTCCATCAATTGCATGTTTGATCTTATAGATCCACTTAGAAGTTACCACAGGATTCCCTTCTGGTCCCTGAATAATATCTTATACATCACTCTTTAAGATATACTAGTATTCTTCTGTTATCGCATATTTCCACACCTGTTCTTTTGTTTCTTCTCTAAGACAAGGAGTCTTAGCATTAATGAAGTGGCTCATGACTGAATGACAGCTCTAAAATCTCTTTTTCTTTCTCAGGATGTGACTTGAGAGGCTTGTATGTTTCTTTGCCTCTTGAAGAGTGAGTCTAGGTAGGAATTTTATGCCCTATTGCAATATCTTTGAATATATCAAATGGAGCAACTGGATTAGCTGTAATAATGTGTGTCTCCCTTTGAACTGTTGAAAGGGGGAGAAGGCATTGTCTCACTGTCAATCTCCATCTGAGATTCTATGGATCTTTGAAAGGCTATCTCTTCTTCAAGGAAAAAATCTCTTCTTGTCTCAATCTGTCTCTAACCAGGGATGCCAATATGGAATGTCTTTGGAGATTCATTGTTATCCCATAAACGTATCCTTTCTTCCTGAAGGGTCTAGCTTGGACTTCTTCTCTTTGGGTACATGAAAGTGTTAAATTTGGCAGCAT
>ML792073.1:98526-112998 GCA_009831015.1 Picea engelmannii
AAGAGGCTTATTATCTGAAATTATCTCTTTTTCAAGGAGTTGAGTACTTATTCTGAGGTTTTTCTATGCTATATTGATATTTGGTTCTTAACACATAATACCTGAGTTTAGGTGGCAGAGGGACTCTGAAATTTCTTGTTGAAACAACCAGAGAATCAGCCATGACATTCTCTTCTCTTGGAATAAATGAGATGTTGAAATCTAAGAAAAAATTGTCAACAAGATCTTAGACTTCATTCCTGTAACTTCTAAGCCAAGGGTTATTAGCTTGATAAAAAATTTTGATCTGGTGCAAAATTAACTCGGCATCCCCAAACACTGATATCTCTTTAATCCCCATGTCCTATGCATCCCTCAAACCCAAAAAAAGAAATTCATACTCTGCCACATTGTTGGTAGTTTCAAATTCTAACTTGTAGGATAGAGATATGATCTCTTGAACAGGTGAAACAAGGACCACTCCAACACCAACGCCTTCTCTTGAAGAGGCTCCATCAAAGAACATTTTCCAAACATAGGTAATCAAAGGAGAATATTCACAGAGGGTAATGGACTGTTTTCTGACTTCGAGAAGGGGTTCAGGGGCATCAGTGAGCTACAAAAAGTTGGATCCTAAATCAGTATCGAGGGATAAAATAGGATGGTTGGTGGGTTCAGATTCATCACTGATAATGTAGGCCAGTTGAGCTTCTCTGTACAGTCTTCTATGCTCCCCTCTGAACACAGGAATGGTAGCATATTTGAGGTCCATATGCAATGTTCCTCCAAGTCTCTTTATCCAAGATCTTGACAACATCATGCCAAAATTTGGGGGAACATCAACCACCACGATATCCATGACCAAAATTTTCATGGGAAACTAAAACAAGGTCACGAACAGATATTTGATGACCCGAAGACACTGCACTTTCCTAGAATCAAAAGAATACAGGTCATGGTAACTCTTTGTGATTTCTAATCCAACTTCATCCACGATATATTTTGGCATGAGATTATGAGAAGCCCCTGAGTCCATCAAACTATTATTCAACACCTTGTCATGTATGTTCAAAGATGTATAGAAGGGAGGGGATGAATCATCTCTATCTTCTACCATGGGACCTAAGATGATTGCTATATTTTCATCCTAAAAATTAACTGAGTCTAAGGAGTGAGATGCAGGCTTGGACTGTAACAATTTAGAGAGGGATTTTTTGAAATCTTCGTGCTTGAATAGCTCTGAAAGGGGTACAAGGATCCTAATCTTTTGAATATCATGCTCAAAGATAAAATAGGAGGGGGGATTCAAAATTTCTCTCATTTCTGGGACATGAACTTTGGCTATTGGTGAGGGGTTCTATGTTTTCTTTTCCTTTTTGTTGTTTGTTGCATCTTTATCATGCTTCTCTACTCTAGAAGGTTGATCGGGAATGTCATACTTCCCTTCCTTCTTCTTAGACCCGAGGTTATATTTATTGTGACTACTATTGGTCTTCTCCCCTTTACTTAGCTCATTTATTTGGTTTTCCATGAGGGACTCCTGGTATGCAGATTGAGTTAAATGGGGAAAAGGAGATGTGTCTCCAAGACAATGGATTATAGGATCAAGCTATTCTTCCTCTCCTTCCTCATCAACAACGAGATTATTTTGGAGAGGGGTTTGGATTTTATGATCATCCCTATCTCTGCTTCGAGACTCTCTTGGAAGTATCTGAGGGGTATGGTTTGGTCTTCTTAATTTACCTCTGTTATCATCATTTTGTGCATTCTTATAACTTTTCTTCCCCTTGAATTTCATCTTCTCCATTTCTGCAGAAAGAGATTTCACCAGCTTGGTCAATTCATCTACTTGAGGATGGGACACAGAAGAACTGGATGTTGAGGCTTCAGATCTCCCCCTTCCTCTATCTTTGTCATATTTATTCTTGAGTCTGTCAACTGCTAATACATTGGACTCTACTTCCAACATTTCATCTTGCATATGAGCCAAGGAAGTAGCTCTCCTCTCTCACAACAGGAGGCAGAAATCATGATCCAAAGAACTAGCATAAGTAATTTTGGCAGAGGCTTATGTAGGATTTATCTCAGCAGGGATCTTATTGTACATTTTGTTGAATCTTTTGGAGAAATCAGAGATATATTCTGCCTCTTTTCTCTTTAGGGACCCAAACTCCATGATATAATAATTTTTTTTTTTTCATCCCCCCATTGTCTCAAGAAAACATCGTCTAAAGCCTCAATCCCAACAATAAATCCAGGGGTCAATCCCCTAAACCACTTCCTAGCCTCACCATCAAGGCTCTGAATAAAGAATCTCATCCACACATCCTCATTTTCAATATTTAGATTGTCTGCATAACTGTAGAAGGAAACAAGGTGTTCTTCAACAATTATGTCTTCTTATCTTGTGAATTTGGGCATGTATTTTAGATAGTCTTTAGCAGGGAGATAAATCATTGGCTGGGGTAAGACCAGAGGAGCATATCTTATAGAAACTATGGCATCCATTATGTTCCTAGGGGGGTTAGCACCTGCCATAGGGATGATAGATGGAGGAGAATCGGGAGGAGATGGAGTTCGGACCAAGGAGAGTGGAACTGATCCTGCGGGAGGAAAGGGAAACAACAGAGGATTTGGGGGAAAATCTATAGGGATTCAAGGAACATAGGTTTCCCTCTCTATAAAAGAAGAAAATCTAACAGGGGGAGGAGTGGTAAAACTTAGAGTGAGAAAATCTTCTGAGGTCCTGGGTCTAAACCATGGTACAACTTCAGGGGAGATAGGAGTGACAAGGCTTTCTCCTTCCAATCCCAGACTAGGAGAGGAGAAATCAATAGGAACACTCTCAAATTTTAATCGTTGTAAAACTCCAGGATATGGTATAACAGGAAAATGATAAGAAAATATTGGAGTTTCTAAATGAGAATGGTGAAAATCATCAAAAATATCTGGTTCAGTAGCTGAAGTACCTTCCTAAGGGGTCTTTTGTCTTATGATAATTTTATTTGGGTCAACTTCAGGTGTTTCTAGAGGATGTTGTGGGGTAGACCTCATTTGTATGCCTCTGGAAGCCACAATAGAAACAAGGTGCACAGTTGAAATATTCAATGTACTGAGTTCTGATGCACCTTCAAAATCAGAAAGCTTTGTCGTTCAATCCTAGGGAAAATCTTCAATTCGTCCCCAACAACGGCGCTAGAAATTTTAGCACTAGAATTCACCTCCGGATTGCAGCAGAGGTAAGCCTAGTACCCATCATTTTTTTATGTCACAATCAATAATTTAAAGGGGGGTCTAATGGATGCAAACTTAGGATGATATTTATTTAACTCAGAAAACTGGGCTAGTATGCACAGGCAGATGAGGTCTTCATCTAATTTCAAACATTAAGTTGAAGTAAGGGTGAGCAGGTGGAAGAACTTGAGGAGAAAATGTAGAGGTCTTCTATGGACATCCAATCTTCCAACAACCTAAGGAGGAAAAGCTTCAAATGAAATATCCGCTTGAATCCAAAACTTCAGGAGACTGAAGACACTACAACAATATTGCAATCAAACATACATCACAATATGGTTACAACAACTCGACTTGATCCTCCATGATTGAGCCTTCAGTATCATAAGCAATAGAGATGAAAAGAAAGTTGGTTGTCATTAGACAAGAAGTCTCAATTGGAAACACATAATCAGAGAACTAGAGGCTTCATTAAAACGTTACAAATCAGGCCCTTAGCTCTACCATCAACACTTAAAAAAATGGAAAAAATGCCTACATATACTCATAACTGGCTCAAAAATTCTTGAGACATGATCATGTCATGCGTTCAAGGATTTGCGTTTATGAACTTCTCTATCAGGATACACATGCAGACGTTGACCAGACTACCCATGTAGTCTCCTGCTGGAAGCAATCTCTATCAGACTGGACTAACGACTTGCTTCTGCAATTCGTTCCTTTTTGGTCTTCTATTTATGGAAGGAGACGATGTCTCGCCCACCTTCCTCATTTTCATTAACTTCTTCATCGGGATTAGAGTGGTTAGAATTCAAACATGACACCTGTCATTATGATTGGTCAAGAGGGGAAATATGGAGATGATGGTGGAGGTGACATGACACAAGAAGGTGATGAGGAGACCGAGGAGGCTGCAGTGGTAGGTGCAATGGGGACAACAACGACACAAGAGGAAGAGAAATGGGGACAGGTGTCATGAAGTGATAGAAGGAGGTGGAAATAAGATGTGACATGAAGCGGGAGTGGGATACACATGGTAGATGGTGATAGGGAGGTATGACAATGCCAGGGGACAGGTGCGAGTGGGTGATGTGAGTGGGAGACATATGTTGAAAGGAGAGGTAGGTGGTAATATGTCTACTCGGAGGGGGGGGATGTGGTAAGAGGTATTGAGGGGGGGGATCTGAGTTAATGAGGAGGCACCACGATAGTGGGGGCCCCGTGCTCAAAAACCACCAATTCGGAACCCCCACCCCCACCCCCTTGTTAAAGGTAGAATGTCAGGGGGGAGGGGTCCAATATGGATCCTGCACCATAGATATGAGTGTGCAGATCTCAACCGCTTAGATCTACGCGCCCCGTAGCACAATACGCCTGAGCACAAAACTTAGGATAAATGATAAAAGTGGGTTTTTAGCTCACTATTTGTCATTTTTTCGCCATGGGGCTATTTTCTAGGGAAAACCCCCCTCCATACAAGCATATGTGATAACACATTATAAAAGACAGTGCATCACTAAAAAGTTGTCGATGCTCAAAGGAACTTACAGTACCAGTGATTTATGTATAACAAATCGCACTTCCTGGTTTACCGGTCAAAAAAATTTAACAAAGAAGTGTGTTTCATAGAACAAATTTCACCGCATCGCACAAAGCGTATGTGAAATGGCATAGTAGGGTGTCTTGTTGGATGGCCCGTCCCTGGTGTGTCCAAGAACAAAATGCACTGCAATGTATATATCGGTGCTTGACTAACAATGAGGAATTGGTGGATTGGACTTATTGCATCACTTAGCAGTGTTTTATTTCTAATATAACACATTGGCCATAGTGTGTATTAATTATTTTAGTAGCACTGGTTACTTTTCCACTTTTTTTTGCAAACATAAATTAATTTCAGTTTTTGATAAATACAAATTAGTTATATATGTGTTTGTTTTATAATTTCAATTTGTTTTATCTATATATATGTTCCTAAAAATAATTTTATGTGAATGGGAAATGATGATGATGATGACAACAACAAGTGCAGGAGTACCAACAACAACAACCAAAAGAAAAACAATTCAATTCACAAACAACGTATGCAAGCCTCAACAATTAAATTTTGAGGAAAAAACAAAGTTCAGTCTTCGATGCCTTTTATAATTCATTGCAAAAACCCGATCCTTTTCCACTCCCTCAGTGCTTTGGATTTCATATCCTCCTCCGCAGGCAGCTCGGATTTCTCCAAGATATCATTCTCATCATTCCTGTATCAATAATATGAACAAACGTCAATTCACTTGTAAATCACATACTTGCACCTCCTCTTCTTTTCCTTGAGGAGGTGTATCAAATATCTCTTTGAGGCCAGGGAGGAATTTCATATACCCGAACTATATACAATCAAGGCCCTTATCGATGGCACCTAGCACATCAACTCCATTCCCTTCCAAGTCCATCACCCTGGCCCCTACTTTAGCATAATTAGGACTATCGAGTTCTACAATCAGAGCTTCTTAGTGCCCCTTTGACATGATCAACAAGAAAGGAATAATTGTGAATGTATTAATTATAATACTATGTCAACCTAAATAATCACCTAAGGCACATATTGTGTACTTAATAGAATTTAAGAAGCACATTTGAAAAAACAACATATGATCTATAAGATTTTCTAACATGCCTTATCACTAAATATTAATAATTTCCTTGTCCTCATCCTTCTCCTCCATGAGATTGAATTCAGTGTATTTACTAAGAATCTCATGTTTCTTCTTCTCCACAACCATGCAATCGATCACTTTCTCATATGGAAGGGGCATGTGGGAAACAAACACTCGTTTTCTTTGTTGTTGGTTTCCCTTGTCCTAGTCTACCATTTATTATAGAACATATTCCTCTTCCTCTAACAAGAATGGATTAATGGAAACAAACTCTCCTCTCTTGATCATCAAATTGGCGTCCCTCTTGACATAATCAATCCTTTACCTTTCCCTCAACCCTCTAACCTACACCTCCTTCTCTGAAGACCACTCAACATTCTCCAAGTTAATGTCCTCATCATCCAAGTAGCCATAATAAATGGCTTCAATTCACTTGCAAATATCATACCTATACCTCCTCTTCTTCGGATTTGGGGGTTTATCAAAAATATCTTTGATATAGGGGAGTAATTTCGTAGCCCCACTTGTACAATTGGTTGTTGAAAGATTGTAACGTACCATATTCCAACAACAAATTTTACAAGCAGGGCTAGGAAATTCATCCCTAGTGTCAAGGAGATAATCAATAAGCCCCCTAGGGATAAAAACAAGAGGTATAGGGAGTGATGATTACAAGTGAATTGATTTTATCTTTTGTGTCTACAGGTATGACGAGAACAATATCTTGGAGAAAGTAGATCTACTCATGGAGAAGGAGATGTGAGCCAAAACACCGAGGGAGTGGTAGAGGTTCGAGTATGTTAAGAGAGATGCCAAGTTAACAATTAAGAGAATAGAGGTCTTTGTTGTTAAGATGGTCATGTTCGAGGAAGAGGAAGATGTGGCAGAAGAAATGGGAGAGTAGGACAAGGGTAACCAACAATAGAGAGAGTGAGAGTTTGTTTCCCATGTTCTCTTTCCAGATGAAAAAGATATCGAGAGAATGATTGTGGAAAAGAAGAAAAATGAGCTTCTTAGTGAATACATTAGCAAGGATCTCATGGAGGAGTAGGTCGAGGCCAATGCGATGCTTAATATTTATCAATATGGCATGCTCATGAAGCTTATGGATCATCATTTTTTTTTAAATGGTCTTATTAACTTCTATTAAATATACAATATGGGTCTTATGTCATTCTTGAGGTTGATAGAATATTATAATTAAGACATGCACCGGGGTTCCTTTCTTGTTGACTATGAAAAAAGGGCACTGAGAAGCTCTGATCATAGATCTTGTCACTCCAAATTATGCCAAAGTAGTGGTCGATATGATGGACTTGGAAGGGAATGAAGTTGATGTGCTCGGTGCCACTAGAAAGAGACTCGGTTACAGATACATTGGGGCTATAAAATTCCTCCCCGGGGTCAAATAGATATTTGATAATACCCCCAAGGAAAAGAAGAGGAGGTGTAGGTATGTGATTTACAAACAAATTGACATGAGTTCAAATTATGGCTATAGGAATGACAAAGATGGTATCTTGGAGAAAGTCGAGCGACCCGTAGAGGAGGATACACAAGGCAGAACACTGAGGGAGTGGAATAGAATTGAGTTAGTGTGTTAAATTATGAGAGGAGCCAAATAGTGATTGCCTCTGCAAAGAAAAACATCCGAAAAACTTTAATTACAGAGCTTTGCATATGTACTTTGTCAATTAAATTGTTTGTTAGTTCATTTTTACATAACAACCACACCGGTGTGGGTTGAATCACATTGGTGTGCTACAAATAGTATATCACACATGTTTATTGTGTTTTTTCAAATCATATTGATGTTTTTGTTGTTAGATTTATAAAATGTATTATATGTACCTTAATGATTTCTTTGTTTTTAAATTAAATTTGATATGTATCACTAACTATAATTTAGAGTTGTCATAGATATAATGTTTAGCTTTAGTTTTATGAAATCGTTTACTTTATATTGTGTTTGGAAAAACTTCTAACCATTAATGTCATATAATGTTTAATTCTTCTTCAAAGGTGAATTGTTTTTTGTCCAACAAGATACAATATATTGATTAGACATGTTTACAAAGAAAAATAAATAAATATGATGAGTGAAATGATTTTGATTTGAATATGTATGTATTTTTCATATATTGTAATAATAACACTATAAAGTAATTATTCATTAATAATGATAGTGATGTAATAATAATGTTCTTTTACTAATTTTTATTATTCAAAGATTACAAGACAAATCTATAATATAATCTAATTTTTTACTAAAATCACAATTATTATATTTGATTTTTCCAAAAAATTTAGTAATTTGTATTATTCAACTATTTTTTTTTTGTTTGTTAATTTGTGCAGGACCTGCGATTAACCTGTGGCTTGAGAAACCGCGACTCAAGGGCATCTAAGCCGTCAAAATCACCCGGGGATCGCACCCGGCCTGAGCCACACCAACCCTTAACATGGTTGGATTTTTTGTCCCCGCAGGTTTCGAACCGGTGACTTTAACATCACGGAGTGGCTTAACAACACACTCCGTCACCGACTGTCCTACACCTCGGGGACTTGTATTATTCAACTATTATAATATACTAAATTTATTAATTAAATTTAAATTATTAAATATAAAGACTATATAATAATAAAGTTTGATACACTTTGGATGAAATGGTCTTACAATGTTTACTATATTACCAACTTTATGAATCTTTTATTAAAAAAGTATGTAAAAGTATGTAAGTATTAGTTCAATCTTCTATTAACAAAATATGTTACATATTGCATTCGTTGATTTTGTATTAACACATAGAAATATTGGATTTGGTTAATGAATGAAGAAATTAATTCAAACAATTACTCTTATAAAACACTATTTTTTCATTTCTTTTCTTGATAACATTATAATAATTATTCATGAATCTCCTCATCAGGAAATGCAAGTATTCTATTTTTAAGTGAAGAAAATAATTAATTTGTTAAGATTAAAAGAATATTAAATTAATTTAATTTAATATTGATATTTAAAAATATAAAAAATATTAATAAAACTCAATAAATAAAATAAAATAAAAGTTCTTGTGTAGATGTTATAGGTGTTATCACCAAGAAATCGCTCATAGAAATACAGGTGATGCTCGAAGAAATTACCACTACAACACACCAAACAACATACCTCAAACATTAACATGATTCATTCAGAAAAATCGCAAAACTATACAAATGGCTCCTTGAATTTCAACTTAGTCTTCCAAAGGAATTTATGCGCACAACAATGCGAGCTAACACTACCAAATTTGCACAAATTATGCGGATTGCATGATTGTTGTCAAAGAAATGAGTACAAACATGAAAGTGACGCATTTGTGATTCTAGTCGATCCTTACCCACTTCCATCTCGGGTGTACCATGAGAATCCGCCCAAATCCATGTCTAAATATATCCTTGGGTCCATTTAAGGACTAGGGAGGTACCTACATGAGGACCTCTATCCAGATTGCAAACTTGTTTTGTAAAAGATTGAATGAATCCTATAAATACAAGCTTTATGGGTGCACCAAAGTAGGAATTCATATGTATTTTTATGTTGTTGGAATTGCTCCTTGAGACTCCACTATTCCCATAGAATGTTTCTAACATCCATAGSGAAGACCAATCTTCTCACTCTCACCTCATRAGAAGTTGGTTATAGTTCTTCATTTCCATTTTTATTATTATAAGAGGAGGAAGAGTTCTACATTGGGCACAATTAGGACCTTCCCAAGGAGGAAGAGGGGAATAATAATTCCCTATGTTTCTCTAAGGTGTTATTAATAAGAACCTCTCTGTTGGTACCTATCTCKTGTTCCAATTTTTGGTTTTGTGTTGTATCTCATCCATGTTTAGACTTGTTATTATTTCATTTTCACTTTCATTTACTTTATTTGTTGGCCCACTAACCAACTAACATTTGAATGTAATACTTCATTGGCTTGACAAGGTATCTAAGTGGTTGGTTTTCTTCTCACCCAACTGGCAAAACCAACACAACAGTTTGGCAACTCCAGTGAGGATTGAATCAATATCCTCCCGATTTAAGATTTTAGAGCTCTTATTTTCACTAATTTGTGTATGCAAGTTCCAAAAACATCCTACCCCAACTTTCAAACTCAATAATCAGGTCTCTGGTTAGGATAATTCAATTTCAATTTTCCTTCTCGTTGTGGCTCTGTGTGTGCATGAGTTTTGAATAAATAGATGTGTAAGTCTGTGCAATTTGTGCATATTTTTGTGTCTTAGTCACGTGGTTTGCACAATTGGTGCACTATGTGTGGTGTGTGCGATTGATACTTCAACCCATGCATAAATTTGTGTTCTCACTGTTTATTAATATTTCTGGGCTGGTTTCACCATGTAGACTTTAGATTTTAATTTCTAGAACTTTGTAAAGCAATAGAATCAAACTTATAATTATTTGTTTCATTAGCAATTAGATAACTTAGAAACTAACTAAAAAGAACTAAAACTCTTTCATTTTTATTTCCACATGAATGGCCAATTAGAGCATTTAAATTCTTAGTTAATTTTTTTCTTTCATAACCATTAATGTCTCGGGACTAGGAACCAATTTCAACACACCTAGTATGTTCTTTCACTCACACTTAACTGAGTGATATTGGGAAATATGAAAAGGGTGTCTAAAAACATTCCATCTCCCTCTCTCAAAACCATGACTTAAGAGAGGCCAAATCCCACTCGGGCACCTCTTAGTTTGTTTTGCATAAAAATAAACAAATTTTAAAGTTGTAAAGGCTCCATGAATGCTCAAATGTTTTCAAATTAGGATAGTTTCAAAGTTTTCATAAAGAAATCAACCATTGATTAAGGTTAGTTGTCATTGATGTCAACCCTTGAAGAAATCCCTGCAACACAAAGGTTTAGGTAATGGACCCAAGATTGTTTGATGTAAAGATGACTCATTATTGTCTTGTCATGGTTAATAAGAAGTAAAGATGGATGAACTCCAAAGTGGTCCCCTTATGCTGAAAGCCCTCATGGGAAGACACTTTTCGGAGTAAGAGAACCCATGCTTAATTGTGGAATAATGAGATGAAGGACAATGAATTTTTCAGTTAAACTATCCTAGATGGATAGTGCTTGTCATTCCATTTCCAATGGTATGTGGAACGTCACATAACTCCTCACAGTTAGAGAGTTATGGCCATGAGAAATTGGAGACCACGGGTTTGGGTAATGGACCTAAGTTTTTTTTATGGATAACGATATGAGTTATGATATATTTTCAGATAATACTATTCTATATGGATAGTACATGTCATTCCATTTTTGGTGGTATGTGGAACGTCACATAACTCCTCATGGTTTGAGAGTTATGGCCTTACGAAGTTGGACGTCCCTCATATGCCATCTAGAAGCCCCAAAAGGTCAAAGTAGTCAAAGTGGTTTAAGATATTTTAAAAGGTAAATAATAAAGCGAAGTAATGAGTGTATTATAATTCAAAGTGAATAAAAAATAAATTATTTGAATAATAAATTTAATGGAGAAATTAGAAGTGGATTAACCATAAAATAAGGAAAGTGGGGTCAAGTGACCTAGAAGATGTTTTTAAGGAAGCTACTTGGAGAGTATAAATAAGAGGCAAGGCTCTCTCATTTTAATCACACTTGAGAATATTGAATATCTATAGGTGTGTGAGGTAACCAAGGATATCTAAGCCGAAATTATGAGGGATGGTGAAGAAAAGAAGGCCGAAATGCAAGGAAGGATAAATTCTTTTGATGGTGCTTTCTAAGTTTCAGATCAATTCAACAAATATTCTGTGCAGGGCACGCTCTACAAGGTCGCTCTCTAGAATAAGCCATAATTCAGAAAGGTATGCCATTTTTTCTATAACTCCTTTTCCGAGAGGTTCCAAGTAGTGACACCTGGAGGAATTGCATAAAACACAATGAAGAACATTGTGTATCAGTTTCAGATCTTTATACATTACGTGTACACAGTTATGATTAGTTCAAGTTAGGGTTGTTGACTAATCCAAAACTAGGCATATGAGACTAAATAAAAGTTTGATGAAAATGCTATTCTCTTGTTGTTGAAGTTAAGGAAGGTTTGAGGGAATGTGATCATATACACCAAGTCTATTATATAGCTACAAATCAGATTTGGATGATAAAATTGATGAGAGCTTTTGGTTGAGGTACATGTTGAGTACATGGTTGAGACAAGTAGTTTATGAGTTGGAACATACATGATGTGTATAGTTGATGATGTTGCTACATATTGATGAGTCATAGTTGATGAGTAGTTGACACATGATTGGTACATACTTGGTACATGGTTGGATGCATTTGTTTATGGTACAGGTTATTTGGTATAGGTTAGTGCATGGTTGATGCACTTGTTTATGGTACAGGTTGATTATAGTTTTAGGTACAGGTTGATGAATGGTTAAGATTTCTTGGTACAGGTTTACAACAGTATATCTTACAGTGACAGGTTGACAATGGTTCCATCATTCTACTTCTACTTCAGGTTGGTAGGACGGGGCAAGGACAGGTGGTTGTAGTCACCTTCCGGTTGTAGCTGAAGAACATCGGGGGTTATAGCCTCCTTCTGGTTGTAGCCAAAGAATTGGGGAGTTGGAGCTTCCCTCAGGTTGTAGCCTAAGAAACTAGGGGGTTGGAGCCTCATTCCAGTTGCAGCTGGAAAACAAAGGAAGTTGGTGCTTCCAATGAATGTAATTCTTCAAGACATATAAGAAAAAACATTCCATGGTTTTCTCCTGATTTGGGTTTCCACGTAAAACACTGGTGTACTGTGTATGTGTATGTTTGTTCATTTGTTCATTGTTGATTTACTCTGCAGTTATTGGATGATAATGCTTCATTGATATAACACTTGGATTATATGGTTAAAAAGGATTAAATTTCTCTATTACTGATTCACCCCCCCTCTCAATAATCCAACAATTGCTATCAGAGAAGGTTCCTTTAGAAATCAGTTTAACCACTGAAAGGTAGATCATGGAGAGTACCAACTCATATAAAAATGGAATACCATAGTTTGATGGACCAAAGCATGCTTGTTGGATTATAAGGATGAGGACATATATACAGGAACAGGGATTTCAAGTTTGGCAATCAATTGTAGATGGATACACAACACCAACAGTTCCACCAACAAATGAAAAAGCAGTAAAACTCGGTGAGAATAATTCCAAAGCCACAAATGTACTTTTGAATGGTCTTAGTGATACGGTATTCACCAGAGTTTCACACTGTAAATCCGCTAAAGAGATTTGGGACAAGCTTCAAATTTTTTATGAAGGAGATACAAAAGTCAAAGCAGCAAAGCTTCAAACTTACAGAAGTCAGTTCGAACAACTAAAAATGAAGGAAGATGAAGATATCACAGCCTACTTCTTACAAGTCGATGAAACAGTGAATGCAATCATAGGATTGGGAGAAGAAATTGAAGAATTTGTAATTGTTCAAAATATACTAAGATCTCTTCCTATGAGATTCAACCCTAAGATATCAGCACTAGAAGAAAGATCAGATTTGGACTCAATAAGCATGGATTAACTGCATGGAATCTTCACAGCATATGAAATGAGAACTGAGCAGGAAAATCTAGATGTAAAGGAAGTAGGCTTCAAGGCATACAAAAGATCAAAGAAAAATAAAAAGGAACAAGAAGAATATAGCAACAACAGTGACACCTCGAAAGATGATGAAGAAGTGGCCAACTTCGTCAAAAGACTGAACAAGGGAACCAACAGTAGGTATAGAGGTAAGCTCCCTTTAATTTGATTTAATTGTGATGGTATTGGTCATTTTGCTAACAAATGTCCTCATAAGAAAAAGATAAATGATGAAGGTTACTCAAAAGGAAAACACACATATAAAGGCAAAAGAACTACAAAGAAATTTTTCAAGAAAATCTTAAACACCAAAGAAGACATCTCATCATCAGATGAAGATGAAATCAATGACAATGAGACAGGAAGAGTTATATTCATGGCAATAAAAGACTATGACAAAGAAGACTCCAAATAAGAATATGAAGAAGCCGAAGAAGAATGTGAAGAAGTCGAAGAAGAAATTGAAGAGGCAGAAATTGACTATCGAGAAGAATTAATGTGTTCCATAGAATTTATCAGAAGAGAAAAGAAGAAAAAGAAGAAACTACAAGTAGAACTAGACAAGAAAAATGAGACTTGAGAACTAGAACAAATGATCACAAAATTGAAGGTTCAAATTGAAGAAGATAAAATAATTGAAGAAGCACTTAAAGAACAACTAGAAGAAGAGGACAATATCATTGGAAACTTGGAAGCAGAGGTTGTCACACTAAGAAAGGATATTCAAAAGAAAAATATGCAGAATAGCTCAAAATTTCTGGATGACATTATCAACAATAAAAAATCTCATCTTGACAAGTCCAGACTTGGATACAATCAGACAGAAAAGGGATCAAGCTCCAAAACAACAGGGCAAGAAACAAATCCAAAGAGCTATGCAAAAACAATCAAAGAGGATAGGAAGATATACAAGGAAGATTACAGGGACACTCCTCCACTAAGAAGATTCAGATTTCAGAATCAACAATAGA
>ML792073.1:124861-147017 GCA_009831015.1 Picea engelmannii
TAAAATAATATATTCATCTCAAATTATCTTTTAGGATGAATTCACATAACTTACAATACTTTAGTATACATTTTACATTTTGTGTCGCCTTATTCTTAAAAAATGGTTTCAAAACTATATTCAAACTTAGATTGTGGTATGGTCCTTGATTTTTTTTTTTCGATATGTACATAAATATTTATTTCTAATTTTGTTGAAATGTAGGGAGAAAACATTATAATATGATCAAATGGCCAATTCTTCAAATTTTATCCCATTCTATATTGCTCAAAGTCCATCACAAAGTTCTCCCTTTCCATCTCAAAGGCTCAAATGCACTGCACAAAAAATAAAATTTGAAAAACAATGAAAATTTTACTCAATTTCACAATTTAGTCCGGTAAAAATGCAATGTACAAAGAAATAAAGAACTTACCTGGACATTTTATCGTCAAGGAGGCATGGTTGGGATGTAGTTAAGAAAACCAAATTTTCCCACCGTATGGAAAAATTGGAATCCCACAAACCGAGCACCAAACAAAAACAAGGAAAGCAACAAAAGCACCGGCGATAGTGCACTTCACTTGGGAAAAGATGGCATTGGTGCTTGGGAGCTTCTCTACATTGGAAATGGTAAAAATGGTTTTTTACCGTCATTTTTTTTAATTTACCCATGTTTAGGTGCACTCGCATTAAGAACATCAGTGAGAAACACTATAAAGCATCATTATTTAAAGAAAAACCTGCAACAATGCACTAGTTTGGAACACATTGGTGCACCCAAGGGATAACGACAAACCGTTATGAATTTTCAAAAGGAAAAAAACAAAGATTGTGCATCTGTTTGTTGCGCACCAGTGTGCCCGTTTAGTGTGCACCGATGCTCGAGAGATTCTTTTATATGATGTGCACCCTTTTTTTTTTAAATAACTTTGCAACAATGCACCATTTTCTATTAGCACCGGTACATTGATTTCTGGTGGCGCACCGCTGCAAACAACACACCATTATTTTTATTTTTAACCATGAGATGGTGCACCAGTTTGGTATTCATTGTGCACCCAATGGACAATGATGCACCGTTATGCATTTTTAAAGGGAAAAACGCGAAGATGATGTACTTGCTTGTTTCCCACCGATTTAGTGTGCATCGGTACTCGTGAGATTTTTTTATATGATGCGCACTGTTGTTTTCTATTTTTTTTAAAATAACTCTGCACCAGTGTGTTTATTTCTGGTGGTGCACCAGTGCAGTAGAGACTTATAATCACACTATTAAAAAAACTTCTGCTAAAACATCCACCTGCGCACATTCGCTAGTGACCTCCACTACAAATGGATTTTTGGGCTATTTTTATAGGGGCTTCCGCAAAAATCTTTGCAATAGGATCTTTTCCTTGTAGTGGGATGTGGATACCACCATGCTACAAACATGATATGAATCCATCACCAAGGCTAAATAATTTGATCTTATTTACTCTCAATTAGGGTAGCTTTACCCGGTTCTACTAGATGCTCCTCACCCTATACCATTTGGTCAAGATAAGATAGAATAATCACAAGCCACAAATGGCATTATTAGGTCCATGACCCATTTCAACCCCTATGCTCAACTAGTACCTACATTTGGTGTCAACCAATATCCCCACCCATATGGAGGGGCTTCATATTACCCTCTAGTTCCAACACTGATTCTAGGCCCATCATCAGCCCCATCATACAACCCCATCGATGGATAAGGGACATCAACCTCTTGTTGGTAAAATTCAATTGAATGAATTTGATTCATTAAATTATCAACTAGGGAGCTCATAGGCTTGTGATATTCCAAAAAAATATATGCAATATCAGGCCACTAATTCTAAGATAAGAAAATTGAATCAAACTAAGTAACCATCCCTTAACCCTTAGTTCCACATATTTAACCATTATGGTTCCATGGTATACATATTTCACCATTCAGTTCTTTTAGTCAATGATTGGATGATTAAACTTTGCTTTGTTAGGCTAACTGTAAAATAGAATGACTAAATTGAAAGAATTCACACAACTAAAACAAACCACAGATTTTACCATTCATGGTTCTATGGCACAAATGAAAGAAATTCAACAACTGAAATGGAAATGACACAACTGAAAGAAAACTAATTGGGAAGTGTATACCAAGGAGAGGGGATCATGTCTCTCCTAGAATATACTACCAAGAAGGACTATAATAAGGAACTCTTAATTTGCAGCAACAAAATCTCTTTATTTCGACATCAAAATTATTACAATCAACTCCTTCACTAATGAAATGAACTCATGAACTCATTGAACTATGAACTATCTACCACTCCTTGGCATCCTCCATGTTATAGAAAGATTTTCCTCACCCCATGCAACTTTTTCAGAAGGCCTTTTCCATTTCCCTATGAAGACTTGAAGTCCCATTTTGCAGTTCCCGGAGCTAAAAAAATTATTTTTCCACATATATGCACCCTAACATCTATACAACATGAGTATACATAGGTTGCACCATTAAATCCTGTGTACATCGGGTTTTGTGCTCAAAATTAAAAAATGGTGTCAGGTTTCCATGCCATGTCATGAGATCCATGATCCTTGACCTTCCATATACTGGAAATGCTTTGAATCGGCCCTTCAGTTCCATTTGAAGGCTATAAATGGGCCATATCCAAGATGTGGAGAAGGGAGAAGAATTCAACTTTGAGAGAAAAGTTACTCTGGAGAAATTATTCACTTCATATTAAGTCTGCATCCCTTTTTCCTTTTAAGTTTGAACACATTGTCCAGCCCCCAAGCTCTTCCCTATTTGATGGAGAACCTCATTGTCTCTCTTATATGATATTTCCTTTGGTGGAGGATTGAAGTGGTGGAGGTTGAGCTGGAAGGGACTTTGTTTCTCAGTTCTGAATGTGTCAGCACAGAATTTTGTCATTCATACACTTCTGTTGATTACATTTTAATAGAAATAATCTTTTTTCATCCAATTAATGTCTTGCAAATATTTGAATTGTTATTACATGGGCGTATTTGTTATGAATATTGATGGATTATGCTATTATATGTGATAAATTTATATATTGTCACCATATGCTTGTGTATCTTGGTTGTTGAGGATAAGTTTCAAGTGTATTGCTTTGTGTCAAGTGTTGAACGGTGGACTTCATAGAACATCTTGACAAGGTAGGCTCTTTATCTTGTATTGTTAGTATGTTTGTTCATATAACATACTTGATATTAGAGTAGATTTATGCAGTCATTTCCGTCTATTGTGGTTTACCCCATGCCATAGATTCATTTTCCTCATAAAACAATTGATGACCATACTTGGGATTATAATGTATTTTGACCATTGTAGATACTCCTATGACCTCACACATTAGGGGGCATCTGTTATAGAAATATTTATCTCACCCTATGAAACTTTCTCATAAGCCATTTTCCATTTCCCTATGTAGGCTTGAAGTCCCCTTTTGTAGTTCCCAGAGATAAAAAATGTATTTTTCTACATATACGTGCCCTAATAGCTATACAACATGTGTATACGTAGGTTGCACCATTACAGCGCATGTACATCGGGTTTTGTGCTCAAAATTAAAAAACTGGTGTCGGGTTTCCATTTCATGTCACGGGATCCATGATCCTTGACCTTCATATATTAGAAACACTCTAAATTGACCCTCCAGTTCCATTTGAAGGCTATATATGGGCCATATACAAGTCGTGGAGAAGGGAGAAGAATTCAAATTTGAGAGAAAAGTTACTCTGGTAAAATTATTCACTTCATATTGAGTCTGCATCCCTTTGTCCTTTTAAGTCTAAACACATTGTTCAACCCCCAAGCTCTTCCCTATTTGATGGAGAACCTCACTGTCTCTCTTATATGATCTTTCCTTTGGTGGAGGATTGAAGTGGTGGAGGCCGAGCTGGAAGGGACTTAGTTTCTTGGTTCCAAACGTGCTGAAATAGAATTTTGTCATTCATACACTTATGTTGCTTACATTTTAATAGAAATACTCTTTTCTCATCCAATTAATGTCTTGCAAATATTTGAATTGTTATTCCATGGGTGTATTGTTTATGAATATTGATGGATTATGCTATTATATGTGTTGAATTTATATATTATCACCATATGCTTGTGTATGTTGGTTGTTGAGGACAAGTTGCAGGTGTATTTCTTTGAGTCAAGTGATCAACAATGGACTTCATTGAACGTCTAGACGATGTAGGCTCTTTATATTTTCTTGTTATCATGTTTGTTCATATAGAATACTTGATATTAGAGTTGATTTCTACAGTCATTTCTGTTTGTTTTGGTTTACCCCATGCCATAGAGTCATTTTCCTTGTAAAACTCCCCTATTTATACATTTAGTTTCCTCTTTATAAATGGAAAAGAGGCTACAACTGAAGAGAAGTGAGGTCCTATGAGGCTGCCAAAATAGGTCTATCTTTCAACAGAGTTTTGGCTCTAAGTTTAAACTTCGTGACTGTCCTTTGCTGCTATTTTAGGACAACAAACATTCAAGTACTTTCTACTCATAGTTTTGATGTTTAAGTGTCCTTTTGAGGTGTCATTTCAAGTGTTTTATTATCCTAATGTTAGCACATGAAATATACTCAAAACAAATAACACTATCTCTATATCTTTACAACTCTAAATGTTGTTTTTACACTTCTAAGCATGCATTAAATTGACACATATGTTTTTGGTCAACATGAACCTAGAAAACCTCCCCCATAGAAAACACCAGTTAGATATAAATGTATATATTTGGAGATCTCAAAGAAAAATTTACGACAAGAAAATACACAAGGAACCTGATACAATCCAAGCTTGTAATGGAGTCCCTTGAAGTTTGTGCCTGCTATCCCTTGAAGAATGCACCCTTTCTCATATTTTCCTGCTAGATGATGTGTAGCTCCCCCTTGAATTTCCTTGCTTTCTTGAAGATGTAGGAAACCCTTTTCCCCTTGAGTTGCACCCCCACTCCAACAAGACATCCTCCAAATGAATTCTCCCACACTCTAGTGCGCTCCTACCAAGATTGATGTGAACCCTCCTAGTGCGCACCCTCTCCTAGACTTTCTCCCTCCATGAAATATTGTGCTCCAAGGTGTAAACCCTCTAGCTATGCCTCTCTTGTCCCTCACAAGTGCACCTCCTCCAATCTAGAGCTCTTTCCAAGTCTTGTGCACCCTCCTCTTCCTAAGAATGTGTCCAAGCCTCCAAACCCTCACTCATGTGCCCTCTTCTCTCAAGAATGTGCCTAAGTGGTTCTCTTCTCTTCTTCTCCTCACTGAAATCTCTCAAGTGACAAGTGAGTCTCTTCATTACCCTTTTTTTTTAGTTAGCCTCCTTTGGCCAAACCCTAAAAGATTAATGGCATAGATCCAATCTAGCCAAGTCTAATCAATGGGTGAGATTTAATCCAAAAATATCACTTAGGAAATCCACTTTCATTAGTTTCTTTTATGTCCTTTAACTCACCCACAAACTAAATTAAATGTCACTTTAATGACTTAAGTGACATATTTCACTTTTGACTTAAACTCCCAAGTCAAAGTGAAATTAGAACATAAAGTAAAGTAATGAGGGTAATAGTCTGCCCCTTTGTGTTTAGAGAATCACAAACACAAGGGGACCACTTTCCAAGGTACCCAAATCTCAACAAAAACAACATGGGATCAGATCCTAAACAAGTGGATTTATAACCAACAAATTCTAGATCTTAAAGATGTGGATCGTCTCCACCAAATATTGGATTTGATCTAAGATAATTTGGAGAAAATAATGATATTATATTTCATGAGATCCATGTACTCAAATAGTAAATTAGAAAATCACAATATCTACTCTAAATAATCATTAAAACATGGGAAATCACAATATCTACTCTAAATAATCATTAAAACATGGGAAATCAACCACTTTAGTGTAAGTATTGCACATGAAGCTCACGTAAGGTAGAAATGAACAATTCAAGGAATAGAAGTGATGAAGGGAATGAATATGAAGCGGTAAAGTGAATGAAATATGGATAAATGGCATTATAGAATGTGTTATTTCTGAGGCCAAACATCTCCCCCACACTTAAGTCATTGCATGTCCTCATGCAATCAAAGATACTTAGGAGGCAGTGATGTAACATACCCAGCCACCCGCTCTGGAATTTTTTCGACTTGTGATCCAAATTTTTAATTAATAAAGATGCATGAATTATTTACATGCATAGATCAATATTCATGCTAAAACATAAAATAAATTAACCATATGTCGTACACAACAATAACCAGCAAGCATGCATACTATGGATACAAAATTCATAGATAAATAAATACATAGAGAAATAAATACACAAGTAAATAAAACCATATTAGAGATCACTTATCTTTAATGAAATGAATCACCAATTGGTTGCATAACAAGGAAGTTCCACCCAACCGTAGGCACTATTGTTCCAAGTCTCAAAAACTATGTCATCCTCAAGCTAGGGCTATGAATCCACAAGGATAGTTCTATAGTGTCACTCGGCTTCCCAAACCAGTCAACACTCAATCTCTCACAGGATTATTATCACCCAAAACAATCCCTAGTATATCGGCTCTCTTCTACCTAGACTGCACAATCCAAGAGAATGGACCCCCTTCTCTGCCACGCAATCCCTCGGGTTGTCCATATCCTTTCAAGGCTACAGTGCAGTTGGTCCAGAATATCCATGCTGGGACTCTCAGGATTCATAGTTGTGAGAAACATTGAACACAAGCCAAAGCATCTCATACATGCAAGCCTTCATTCATGACTGGAATACACCAACATTATTTACAGCCAACAAAACCATGGCTCCTCTTAAAAAATTCATTTTCCCTTCCCAATCCAAACGTGAATGAGGAAAGATGAGTGGGTGAAAGAAATAATGGAGTTCATGCAGGAGCATCGCCAACATGTCAAGGGAGCCAGCGCGGAAAGAGGAAGACAGTTGGACAGAAGCCAACCCAAATTTTGAATTTCCCTTGGATTGATGCGCCAAACTTTAAATGTAATAATTTAATGAGGTGCACTTATATATTGTAAATGGACCTTGAGTGGATTTCTCTCGTCCTTAGGTAGATGGAGGCATTTAAAGTAGTTAATGTAAAGTAGATAGAATATTTAATTCTAGACTAGACAGTTTGTAGGAGCTGGAGGGAAAACGGATATAGACAGCCTCATTGTATCATTGTAACATGAGTTCTGAGCATAGAATAGAAGATTTTTATCCAGGAAGAGCACGCAGAGAGATGAAGAAGAACACCCATGTACAGACATTTGAATTAATAGAAATCTTTGGTTCAAATTCATGGTTTTGTGTTGTTCTCTGTGTATTGATGTTGAATGTTATGCTCATGAATGTTTACTCCTGTTTACATTTTCTTTTATGTTGTGTATGTGATTTCATGGTTGAATTGAGGTCTGAGAGGAAGGAGGAATTAGTTTCAATTGTTTCTCTATTCTGAGCCAGAGAATTCCTGCAAGGAGTGCAGATGAATTGTCCGCAAGGAGTGCGTTGACAGAGGGGTTCAAATAGAGATAGCTTTTGTTCTCATTTCCTCAAAGGTGAAACTGAGCATAGGAGCCTTGCAAGGAGTGCGCAGGCTAAGATAAGACTCAGAGTTGCGATTCTGAGAAAAGGAACTGAAGACTGTTGCTGCAAGGAGTGCGCAGAGTTGAGAGACTTCAACACTTAGACGTTGTTGAAGGTTTGCCGCAAGGAGTGCGTAAAAGGGGGTTTTAGGAGAACTTAAAGCTGTGGGAAAAGCTTAGGAAGGATAGGCCTTTGAGTTTGTTGGATAACAGTGAAGACAAGTCGTGACTTGAAGTTCGAGGGAAGCGTCGCAAGTTCGCAAACGGGTGAACGAGTTCTGTGGAAAAGAACACTTAGTCCTTTTGCAGAAGCCATCGGGAAGGAACGGACGATCAGTATTCTCCGAGGAGAATCCACGAATTTCCGTGGGTCGTCAGATATTAAGGAAGTGCAGGGAAGATACAGTGACATATTCCCGATAGTTTAATCTCAGGACAGATAGAGCATTGATCCAAGTCAGCCAGGACCGTTGGATCTACACGTATATCGTGTATCGGAGTTTCGTAGATCAAACCTCCAAAGTATTGCAACAAGAATTGCGATATCGCGAAATGCGATATCCCAATGGAAGAGTCGTGTGGGACCACAAGAGTCGGAGTGGAAGACAGGTGGCATAAATCATCAATATTTCGTGGTGAGAAGCGCCAAGACATTGACATCACGATTCGCAATTTCGTGAAGTCCAAAGTCCTGACGTGATAAGGGACCGGTGAAAAGTCGACTCGCGCGTGCATCGGAGTTTCAGCGTATCAGGACTTGAGAGTCGGCGATATGATTTGCTTGATATCACGAGTAGCGAAATCACAATAGAGAAGAAGTCTCGACAGGGTAAAGATAAGGTCAGCGTTGACTGAGGTATCGGGTCTCGGGGATTCGAGAGTGCAACGTTCGACCTTTGAACTCATGAAGCCACGAGTTCCGATCCTCCGATAAGTAAAGAGGGGAGGATTGTGCAGGAGGTATCTGTGGGTGAATATTTCTCGAGAGGTAAATAGAAGAACGTTTCAATTCTTCGGGCCGAAAGGAAGAGAAGATACTATGGGCTAACGTGGACCTTCCGACCTGCGGGTTGTGAGGGAGGGGGCGTTGGCATCAAGTGGTATCAGAGCACAGAAAGAGTCTTTTATTTCTGTAGCAGAGAAGATAATAATTCATCATGCCTCCAAGGAGAGAAAGACAATCACCTGATCCAGAGGATAGGGAAATGTCGAGAAGAAGAGGCAGGCAGATGGAAAATCCAGAAATGGAGAGACAGATGCATGATCTCCGAGCAAGACTCAAAGACATGGAGGTGAAGCCAGAGGTAAGAAACACTATACTTCTCATGAGTGGGAAGGAACTTCTTACAGAGGTGAATAAGAAAGAGGATCCACAATTCTTTGTGGTCAGGAAACCAAGGATTGTTCTGACTAGCACGAGAGTGGATGATTTACCAGAAGAAATTCAGGAACTACTGGAAGAGTTCACTGATATAGTCGTGGACGAACTACCTCCTTCGTTGCCACTGATAAGGAGTGTGAGTCACCATATAGACCTCATACCAGGGGCCAGATTACCGAACAAAGCCACGTACAGATTGACGCCGTAAGAAAATGAAGAAGTTAAGAGACAAGTCCAGGATTTGATGGATAAAGGATTGGTCAGGGAAAGCTTGAGTCTGTGTGTTGTTCCAACAGTACTCAGTCTGAAGAAAGACGGAGGCTGGAGGATGTGTACCGACTCAAGGGTGATTAACAAGATAACCATCAGGTACAGATTTCCATTACCGAGGATGGATGATCAGATGGATTGCTTGAGTGGAGCAAAATATTTTTCAAGATTGATTTGAAAAGCGGATATCACCAGATTCGCATGAGAGAAGGTGATGAATGGAAGACAACATTCAAAACAAACGAAGGATTGTATGAATGGCTAGTCATGTCGTTTGGCTTGACGAATGCGCCAAGTACCTTCATGAGGCTGATGAATGAAGTCCTGAGGGAGTTCATCGGGAAGTTCGTCATTGTGTATTTGGATGACATGCTGATTTACAGTAAATTAGTGGTAGAACACTTACAGCATTTGGCTACAGTGATGAAGAAGCTACAACAGGAGAAGCTATTGATAAACATGAAGAAATCTTCATTTATGAAGACAGAGCTCATTTATCTGGGATTTTTTTATTTCTGTAGATAAGTTGAGAATGGATCCAGAGAAGGTGGAAGTAATCAAGAATTGGCCATCACTGAAAAACATATTTGAGGTGAGAAGTTTTCACGGATTGGCTAGTTTCTACCAAAAGTTCATTAGGAATTTCAGTGGAATTAGCGCAGCGATGTTGGATACAGTGAAGAAAAGACATAAATATTTTCACTGGACAGCAAAGGCCAAGAAAAGTTTCAACTTGTTGAAACAAAAGAGCACGAAACAACCTGTTTTGGTGTTGCCGGATTTCCAAAAGACATTTCAGGTGAAGTGTGATGCAAGTGGGTTTGCAATAGGAGCGGTCTTAAGTCAAGATGACAGGCCGATCGCATATTTCAGTGAGAAGCTGAGTGAGGCGAAGGTGAAATACTCCACATACGACAAGGAATTTTATGCTATCATCCAGGCACTGAAGAAGTGGAGGCATTATCTGATCCCGAAAGAATTTGTTTTGTATAGTGATAATCGGGCATTATAGTTTGTGACTCAACAGGAGAAGTTGAATCAGAGACATGTAAAATGGGTAGAGTATATGCAGAATTTCACATTTGTGATTAAACACATTTTGGATACTGCTAACAAAGTCGTTGATGCTTTGAGCAGGAAATGTTTGTTGTTGCAGGAGTTTCGAGTCAAGACGTTAGGTTCTGATCATCTCAGGGACATGTATGCTAATGATCTAGATTTCAAAGAGGCATACGAAGCAACTGAGAATCCAGTTCTCAAAGACAGAATCCATTGGGCCGAGTACGTGATCCAGAAAGGATTTCTCTTTAGGGGTAATAAACTGTGTATTCCAAAATGCTCCATGAGGGAGAATCTATTGAAAGAAAAGAACAGTGGAGGATTAGCAGGGCATTTTGGTCATGACAAGACATTCACGAAGCTTAGAGAATCATACTTTTGGCTAGGGATGCGAGCAGAGGCCAAGAGATTTGTAGACAGATGCAAAATTTGCCATCATTCCAAAGGAAGAAGACAGAATGCAGGTTTGTATCAACCATTACCCATACCCAAGAGGCCATGGGATGAAATCAGCATGGATTTCGTATTGGGATTGCCAAGGATGCAAAGAGGGTTTGACTCTATCTTTGTGGCAGTGGATAGATTTTCCAAGATGGCACATTTTATCCCATGTCAGAAAACCAGTGACGCGACTCACATCGCGAATCTGTTTTTCAAAGAAGTCATTCGACTTCACGGCCTACCGAAAATTATAGTTTCGGACAGAGACACGAAGTTCATAGGGCATTTTTGGAGGACCTTATGGAAGAAGCTAGGGACTAATTTGATGTTTAGTTCAGTGTATCATCCTCAGACGGATGGACAGACAGAAGTCGTGAACAGAAGTCTGGGAAACTTACTGAGAAGCTTGGTGACAGAGCACCACAGCCAATGGGACAACATATTACCACAGGCAGAGTTTGCGTATAATGACTCAGTCAATAGGAGCACAGGCAAAATTCCATTCCAGATTGTATATGGCATGCAGCCGAGAGGGGTTTCTGAGCTGAGGGATTCAGAGAAGACTGTGACTAGGAGCGCTAGTGCAGAAGAATTCGCTGAGGCGATGAAGGAACTTCACAGCCAGGTGAAGGAGCGACTGCAGAGTTCAAGTCAGGAATACAAACGCAGAGCAGATCAGCGGAAGAGACAACTTCAGTTCTAAGTTGGTGACTTGATTCTCGCACACTTGAGAAAGGAAAGGTTCCCGAGAGGAACATATAACAAGCTGAAAATGAAGAAAATCGGGCCATGCAAGGTCTTGAGAAAATTTGGGACAAATGCTTACGAGATTGAATTACCGGATGGAATTGGAATATCTCCGATATTCAATGTCTTGGATTTGTACCCGTATAAGCCTGAAGAAGCAAGGAGTGAACAGATAGTGATTCAGTGGCGAAAGAAGATGCCAGTAGCAGAGAAGCCGTAGATGGAATGCATACTGGATAAGCGAGTGAGTAAGAAGACCAGGCGGAAAGAATACTATGAGTATCTGGTCAAATGGAAGGGCCATCCAGTTGAATATGCCAGTTGGGAAAGCGATGCAGAAATACAAAGGCATGGACGGACCGTGCAGGAGCACATGGACAGGATCCCATGAAGGTTTTCAAGCGAGGGATTGTGATGCAGGAGCATCGCCAACATGTCAAGCGAGCCAGCGCGGAAAGCAGAAGACAGTTGGACAGAAGCCAGCCCAAATTTTGAATTTCCCTTGGATTGATGCGCCAAACTTTAAATGTAATAATTTAATGAGGCGCACTTATATATTGTAAATGGACCTTGAGCAGATTTCTCTCGTCCTTAGGTAGAAGGAGGCATTTAAAGTAGTTAATGTAAAGTAGATAGAATATTTAATTCTAGACTAGACAGTTTGTAGGAGCTGGAAGGAAAACGGATATAGACACCCTCATTGTATCATTGTAACATGAGTTCTGAGCATAGAATAGAAGATTTTTATCCAGGAAGAGCACGTAGAGAGCTGAATAAGAACACCCATGTACAGACATTTGAATTAATAGAAAGCTTTGGTTCAAATTCATGGTTTTGTGTTGTTCTCTGTGTATTGATGTTGAATGTTATGCTCATGAATGTTTACTCCTGTTTACATTTTATTTTATACTGTGTATGTGATTTCATGGTTGAATTGAGGTCTAAGAGGAAGGAGGAATTAGTTTCAATTGTTTCTCTATTCTGAGCCAGAGAATTCCTGCAAGGAGTGCAGTCGAATTGTCCGCAAGGAGTGCGTTGACAGAGGGGTTCAAATAGAGATAGCTTTCATTCTCATTTCCTCAAAGGTGAAACTGAGCATAGGAGCCGTGCAAGGAGTGCGCAGGCTAAGCTAAGACTCAGAGTTGTGATTCTGAGAAAGGAACTGAGGAGTGCTGCTGCAAGGAGTGCACAAAGTTGAGAGACTTCAACACTTAGATGTTGTTGAAGGTTTTCCGCAAGGAGTGCGTGAAAGACGGTTCTAGGAGAACTTAAAGCTGTGGGAAAAGCTCAGGAAGGATAGGCCTTTGAGTTTGTTGGAGAACAGCGAAGACAAGTCATGACTTGAAGTTCGAGGGAAGCGTCACAAGTTCGCGAGCGGGTGAACGAGTTCCATGGAAAAGAACACTTAGTCCTTTCACAGAAGCCATCGGGAAGGAATGGACAGTCAGTATTCTCCGAGGAGAATCCATGAATTTTCGTGGGTCATCAAATCTTGAGGAAGTGCAGGGAATATATAGTGATGTATTCCTGAAGGTTTAAGCTCAGGACAAATAGAGAGTTGATCCAAGTCAGCTAGGACCGTTGGATCTACACGTATATCGTGTATCGAAGTTTCGTAGATCGAACCTCCAAAGTATTGAAACAAGAATTGTGATATCACGAAATGCAATATCCCGACGGAAGAGTCATGTGGGACCACAAGAGTCAGAGTGGAAGACAGGTGGCATAAATCATCGGGATTTCGTGGCGAGAAGCACCAAGACATTGACATCAGGATTCGTGATTCCGCAAAGTCCGAAGTCCCGACGTGATAAGGGACCAGTGAAAAGTCAACTCACCTGTGCGTCAGAGTTTCGACGTATCGGGACTCGGGACTCGGCGATGCGAGTTGCTTGATATCACGAGTAGTGAAATCATGATAGAGCAGAAGTCCCGATGAGGTAAAGATAAGGTTAGCGTTGACTGAGGTATCGGGTCTCGGCGATCCGAGAGTGCAACGTTCGACCTTTGAACTCACAAAGCTGCGAGTTCTGATCCTCCAATAAGTAAAGAGGGGGGGATCGTGCAGGAGGTATCTGTGGGTGAATATTTCCCGAGAGGGAAATAGAAGAATGTTTCAGTTCTTCGGGCCGAAAGGAAGAGAAGATCCTGTGGGCTAACGTGGACCTTCTGACCTGCGAGTTGTGAGGGAGGGGGGGTTGGTGTCAAGAGTGAGAATAGAGTGAGAGGTGTGAATAATGAGAAATTCAATTACTAAGTGAGTGAATGAGTGAAGAAGAAACCCCCACCACAGACCAAAGATGGGTTTATGTAATTCTTGGATTTAAGGAACCCCTTGTCCTTCCCCCCAAGAATCTCATGCAACTATTACTCTCCATTAAAATAATAATGGAAAATAAAATATAAATAAATACTTATCCCCTCAAGCCCCCTCTCTTGTGGAATCATAGCCCCCTATAATTCTTGTCCTTTTCCATCTAGCAACCAGTGATGTATTTATTATTAATAATGATCAAACATTACATTTTGTAGGCACATTGGCCTCTTTCAATTGTTTAGGAACTTTGTCCTTTCAAGGATTAACAAAATACATTATTTAATATGGGGCTCAAAACCTGGGGTGTTACACCCCCTCCCCCTTATTTTGGCTCTCTCCTCAGTGCATATACAAAACATAAGAAAAATTTCAAAATTTATTCAAAATGTTGTGGGTACTCTGCCTGCATGGCATCTTCATGCTACCAAGTAGCATCTTCAGGACTGTAGCAGGTCCACTAGACTTTTACCATCTCTATAAGTCGATTCTAGAGAATTTTGACTTTTTTGTCCAATATTCACATTGGCTCAATCTGAAAGTCTCCCTCTGTCTTTACCTGAATCAAGTGTTAATCAATAACATGGTTAGGATCATGCACATATTTTTTAATAAAAGAGACATGAAATACATTATGCACATTCATGGAAGCAAGAAATGCAAGCATGTATGAAACTGACCCTATTCTGTCCAATATCTCAAATGGACCACAGAATCTGGATGTTAGCTTTGTACAACTACCCAAATTCAAAGAGCTCTTCTTAGGATTCACTTTTAAAATAAAATTCTCCCCCACTTTAAGTTCTCTAGTTGTTCTGTTCTTATCTGCATAAATTTTTTGTCTATCTTCAGCTTCCTTTAAGTTATGCTTAATTCTAACCATCTGGTCTTCCATATCCTTGAGCAATTTTGGCCCAACTACCACTTCATCTATTGGGTTGTCCCAACTCATTGGAGTATTTCATTTCCTACCATACAACACTTCAAATGGGCTCATTTTCAATGAAGCTTGATACCCATTATTATAGGAAAACTCAACCAAGTGCAAGTAATCTCCCCACTTATATGGATTATCCATCACATACATTCTCAATATGTATTCAATTACTCAGTTGACTCTGTCTATCTGCCCATCTGATTGTGGATGGTATGTTTTGCTAAAGTTAAGATTTGTACCAAATCCTTTAAAAAATCCCCTCTAGAAATTGGAAGTAAACTTTATATCTTTGTCTGAGACAATTGTCTTAGGTATCCCATGCAACCTAACAATTTCCGTCATGTAAATTTCTACAATATTAGTTGTTTTATGAGTCGTTTTTACAGGAACAAAATGAGAAACCTTTGTCAATTTATCAACCAAGACCATGATTGAATCATGTTTCCTTGCTATCCTGGGAAATTTAGTTATAAAATCCATGGTTACCACTTCCCACTTCTTCTATGGAATTGGTAATGGTTGTAGAAAATCTGTTGGGTGCCTATGCTCAACCTTCACTCTCTAACATTCCATACATTTGGCAATGTAATATGCAACATTGTTTTTCATTCCTGGCCAAAAGAATTTGCTTCTTACTGATGCAATAATTTTCTCCTAACCAGGATGTTCGACATATGGAACATTATGCATTTATTTTAGTACCAAATTCCTAAGTTTTCTGGAACTAGGAACATAAATTCAATTTTTATGCATAAGTAATACATCTTCCTTCATCTCATATTCTTTAATTTTTTGTTGTACATTTTCTTGCTGTAAGCTTTCTTTTACTTGTAGGTAATGCTGACCTGTGACAAAAACATCTAAAAGTATGTTCTTTAAATCCGACTGATACATACTAACAGTTGTAGCATGCATGAGATGCACTCTTATGCTAAGTGCATCATCAAATTTATTTTCTTCTCCTTTGATATTCTTTATTTCGAAATCGTATTCACTTGAAAATTCCAGCCATCTTGTTTTCCTAGCATTCAAAGTTGGTTGTTCAAAAAGATATTTCATACCACTATGGTCCATCCTTAATTCAAATCTCTTCCCCATGATATAATGCCTCCACATCTTCAAAGCGTGAATAATGGCAAAAAATTCCAAGTCATGTGTGGCATAGTTACTCTCATGTTCTTTAAGATTTCTGGAATCATAACCAATGACATGTCCATTTTGAGTGAGGAATCCACCAAGTCCTTCCTTGCATGCATTTGTACATACATAAAACTTTCATTTGGGTCTGCAATATTTAAAATAGGTGCACTAGTAATTAATTCCTTCAACAAATTAAAGTTTTCTTCACACTCAGATGTCCATTCAAATTTAATTCCGTTATTTTGCAAAGAAGTGATGGGATGAACAATCTTAGAGAACCCTGCTATAAATCTTTTGTAGTAACCAGCTAACCCCATAAAAGATCTAACTTCTGAAACATTCCTAGGTGTTGTCCATCCTCTAATGGCTTCAATGTTCTTTGGATCCACTGATATACCTTGTTCTGAAATACTGTGCCCCAAGTAATAGATTTGTTCTTAGTAAAAATAACACTTACTAATCTTGGCATACAACTGATGTTCCCTCAACACTTGCAATACCAATCTTAGGTGATGTTGATGCTCTTCTTCTGACTTAGAATAAACAAGTATGTCATCCAAGAATACTATGACAAACTTATCCAAGAAATTTCTTAATATGTCATTCATTAAGAACATAAAGACAGTTGGTGCATTAGACAGTCCAAATGGCACCACTAGAAATTCACAATTCCCATACCTAGTTCTAAAGGTTAGCTTATTGATGCCTTTTTTCTCGATTCTTACCTGATGGTATCCCAATCGCAAGTCTATATTTGAAAATATCTTTTCCCCTCTTAGTTGATCAAAGAGGTCATCAATTATGGGTAGAGGGTACTTGTTCTTTATAGTGGATTTATTCAGCTATTGAAATTCAATACACAACCTCAAAGTTCCATCCTTATTTTTGGCAAATAGTATTGATGCTCCCCAAGGTGAAACACTTGGACGCATGTACCCTTTCTTCAACAATTCTTCCAATTGCATTTGTAATTCTTTTAATTTTGGTGTACTCATTCTGTAAGGTTTTTTTGATACCATGGAAGCTCCTGACATTAAATCAATAGAAAAATCTATCTCCCTCTTTGGTGGCAACCCTGGTATTTATTGGAATACATATTCAAATTCTTGTAGTATCGAAAATTCTTCAAGGCTTAGACTATTTGTCTTTTCTGGCTCCTCCACATGGGCTGCATACAATTGAAATCCTTTTATGAAACATCTCTTTAGTTGTGAGGATGAAATCTCCCTTATAGAGATGGGTCTTGGAACTCCTTTCATAGTTCTTTGTATTCCTTCTTCATCAAGACATGTAAATGTCTTGTTATGACAATCTAGGACATCATGATGATTGTCCAACCAACCCATTCCAATTAGAATATCATAAGATCCCAATGGTATAATATGTATATCAGAATTAGTATTCACACCATTAATACTTATGGAACAACCTCTGACCATATCATGGATTCTCGTTTTGGTTCCATTGGCTAGCTGAACTAAACTTGATTTTCCAAGCTTACTTTTCTCCAAATGTAATCTATTCACTATTTTAGGATCAATGTAACAATGATTTTTTCCTGAATCAATTAAAATAGAAATAGGATGATTAATTATCTTACCTTCCACCTCGATCATATTGGATCGATACTGTTCTTGTCGATCATCTAAGGATGCATAAATTCTTCACATGTATTCTACTGTTGTAGCCTAATACATGTTGTGCATGGTCTTCACTCTATCCTTTCTATGAGGGAAATCATTTTACATATGATCTTCTTTGCATCCCCAACATTGGATTGGTGGTCTTCCCCTTTTTCCCAAGGATTCTTCTCTCTGGGATTCATCCTTAGCATACTAGTCTTGATAATTTTTATTTGGGATATTTCTATTAAAAGGAGATTTGAATCCCTTCCTCCTCTAATCATACTTCTCCTTCTTCTTATCCTTCCAATATTTTTGCATGGATTCTCTGCCCTTTCCTTTCTCATATAGGTACTTATCCTTCCAGATTGTCTTGGTGAAGGTCCTAGGTTCATCATATTGAATCTTATCTTTATAAAAGGATGGAAGTCCACTTAAAAACCTTTGTAATTTTACATTCTCATATTTTATGAACCCCACATACTTTAGCAGCCCCACGAACTTCTTTTCGTACTCTACCATGGTCATGATTCCTAGCCTAAGTTCAAATAACTCCTTCATTTTCTTTTCATAGAAGTGTTTTGAAAGATACTCCTTATGAAAATATTTCTTGAAATCCTTCCAAGTGATCCTATTATCATTAATATGCTCAACTTGCTTCAGTGGATCCCACCACATAACAACTTTCCCATGTAAATGGTATGTGTCAATTATGGCTTCTAGATTTGATGAGTATTTATGCAATTAAAAATACTTCATGAGTCCAAGCAACCATGCCTCAACATAATCTTCCATTTATCTTTCACCATCAAAGGATCGTGGATTAATCTTCCTCAGCTCTCCTTGCAAATTGTCCAATTCATGTCTTCTTATTTTGTGCCTAACATGAGACACATTTGGACTACTTATGGAATCTTCAGATGCATAACATTTACTTGATGAATAGGGAGGTGAGTGATTCCTATGAGTTCTGCTAGCACTTCTTGAATAACCAGTTCTTCTATGGTCATCTCTTCCTTCATGACATCTTGCCTCTTCCTCCTATTTTGAGTTTGATCCATTCTTTGTTTTCCTCTTCAACTGATTTAATCTTTTCATCACTTGAGAATTTATCTAGTTTTGTTCTCTTATCAGTCTCTCATTGTCTGACTTGTAACTCTACACTTCTATTTTCAGGCTTCTCACAGTCTCTATCAATGTTTCTTGTTCCCCTCTGGCCCGGTGTCCGTTGGATTCTGTCTCTGCATTACCAACACTGATATTTTGACCTTTGGGCTCTTTATCATGGTTGGAATCTCCCTCTCCTTCTTCCATTTATTGAATATCCATTCTTTTATTGAACTGATATATTTACACCCCCCCAATTCTGCAAAATGTGCAAGCCACCATTTTGTTAGAATTATGCATATAAAAAAACAATTCCAAATAATGCTACAGGTCATTTTTCTTCTCAATTCATGAATAATATACTATCATTCTCCACATTATAACCATTCCATGTTATCCTTTAGCTGATAAAAAATTCAATTCTACACAGGCACTTCCTTCAAACAACTTCCATGTGGCCACGACTCGAAACCATAGGCTTATTCATTCTTTAGCAACTTCCTTTGTATTCTTCTACACAAGAGCTTGCTCGAACACAATGTTCGAGGGATTAGTCACTTCCAGATCCTTTTTCTCCTCGAATTGACCCCCCCTTTACCTTTTCATGAGACCGATGCTTGGACCAAGTTCTCTGGACTTCGGCCTGCGACCATTCTCCCTTGTCAATCTTCGATTTCTCCCAGAGTTAAACTTCACTGAATACCTTCCAATAACTCTACTTATTAGATCAGATGGTCAATATTTGATCTCCTGTCGAATGGACAGTCCCATCCCATCTAGAGGGTTCAACGATATCGTCGGTCATGACCTAATCAAACATTGATATGGGTGACCTTTATCAATTCAGGACTTCGATGCTTCGGGACTATGGAACATTACAACTCCCAAGTCTCTCAACTCCCCCGGAGTGATACTTGTTGAAGTTGTTACCCTATCCTTCCACTACGAGATCTAACAACCATGAATTAATCAAGCATTGGTAGGGACGGTCCTTATTCATTTAGGGACTTCGGGACATTACAACTCCCAAGTCGCTCAAGTCCCCCGGAGTGATATTCGCCGAAGTACTTATTGAAGAATTAAAGACTTCTAGGAGCAAAAAAGAAAAGTGACACATGGAGAAAGAGGTTGCTCCAATTACTGTAGCAACAAATATATTATGGCTTGTTGGAAAACCATACATAGTACATGAAATTGACATGCAAATCCCTTTAGGAGCATTCTAGTGATGCATTATTAGTGCATACAAATATGAATTGGTGAATACCAGTTTGTTAATATACATATATAAAATAATAAGACTAGGATTAGTCTATTTTTGAATATATATTAATATGAAAGAAACTAATGGTGGTTGTTGTACAAGGAAAGAGATAATTCTTGCATGTATGCAAGTGTTGCTACTAATGTTTCTACATATAGAAGGAAACAACATAAAGCTAAAGAGTGGATTATAAGTCTTATAATAGAAGCATGGGATATTCTATTGTTTTCAACTATCCAGGTAGCATTAAATTCATTTAATGGAAGCTATGCAGGTATGAGTTTTATATCCTCTTATTGCATAATTGATGAAGGGAATTTAGGTAAGAATTTCCTCATAAAGTTTTATTTTATAAAATCACATTATTGTATTAGTTGAATGTATTGATGTGAATAAAATACCATTGGGTCTGGTAAAGGTTGGAGGCCTGTAATAATTATAAAATCTTTTTAGCTTTTGAATGCATACACTGACATAGAGACATGCCATGTTAATTGGTTATGAGCTAATAACCAAGGCAATAAAAGGTATGAACCTATTATAGGAATGGATGCTAGAAAATCTAGTCATGTATGAGACCATGACATGGTTGGTTATGTAAAAGTATGGTTATGGAAAGGATATATACCACACAAATATCCAAAGAAATTCTTACTTCTAAATAATATTTGGACTGCAACCTTTTTGCTAACACTAATAAACACCACAAAATTATATTCGTGGTGTAGTGTTCAGGTCAAAAAGGAAGGCATACAAATAATTGAGAAGACAATAGGAAGTGTATAGAGAATGTGTCAAGGCATTGGCCAAACTTCCAATTTACCAATGGTGAGATACATAACTTAGATATAGAGAATTATGAAAAATGAATGCAAAAGTGCATTGAATAGATATGCTTTGACAATTGCACTCATGCCTAGTAAGTGGTAGAGTTGCACTTATGCATGATAGAATTGTTATACTTGGGTTCATTATTGAATGCATTTTTGTGAGTTCATGCATACATGTTATTTGATGGAAATGATTATACTAACAACTAAAATGTTACAATTATTACTAACTCATGGAGTTGAGAACATTTCAGGAGCTGTTAGACATTGCAACAGGAAAGTTGCAAGTCAAGTAGTCACATAAGGATTGACTACATGAAATTTTTGTTCAGGAAATAGAGTAATAATTTCTAGGAAAAGAAAAGTATAATTGTTGAAAATTCCTATGCAGATAATGATAATTCATTCTATTTAATAAATTGTTTTTATAGTTGTGATCGAATTGTTAAGTGTAGAAAATTCTAATATCAATTTGCAAGATTTTAGTACATATTGCAATGAAAGTATAATGTACAAGAAATAATGATAATATGTTGGTTGAATGCAAGATGGAAGCATTGTAGGAAAAGTGGTATTCAGTATGGTTCTTGCTGAAATCCATAAGGAAGATTGCATCCTACTATTGCAACAACCATGAAAAATTATGAGATAGAATTTCATATTTTGGGAAAAGTTGAATTCCTTATGAAATAAGTTTGATTTTATAAATGATTTTTTTTATAATGTTCTCTCATAGTAACTGAATGTGTGTGACATAGATGAGATAATATTGATTAAAGTTGGAATGTTGGGGAAGAACAATTACTGTTGGAGACACTGGAGCCCTATAAATGTAGAACCTTGGTGGGGTTCCGGTAATGAGTTGGCACTCTCCTTGTGTGTGAAATACTTGGAAAGATGGATCGTTGAGGAACTGTGTAGCAGTGAAGGAATAACTAAGCCTGGAAGGGTGAGTGAAAAAATGAAGAGGAAACTAAGGAGTGGTTATGGCATGATAGCTATAATGATGAGGGTGTGTCAAATGGAACAGTGAGATGAATTATTTCCCGAAGCATCTCTATGAAATAGAGAAAATGACTTAAAGCTATAGTATAAATACATGAATTGGTTCTTGGAAAGTAGAAAACCAAGAAGACAAAAAGATTCCAATAGCAAAGGATTGGAAAAATTTTAGGAATTTTGAATCATACATGGTATATAATGCACTGAGGATAGTGCATAAATAAGGGGAGGGGAATGTAATAGCCCTAGAATGAACCCCAATGGTAAATGTAAATGTAAATATGTTTTATAGGTTGGTTAGCTAGGTTATTATAGACCAAAAAGATTATGTGATTATTAGGCTAGAGAGCCTAGATGATAAAGGCCAGTGAGCCTATAATTGTAATATGTAAACACTCATATCATTAATGAAAAACACATCACTGCATGTA
>ML792073.1:195178-222230 GCA_009831015.1 Picea engelmannii
AATAGACTTCAATTTGACGTATCCAGTTATCTAACTTTTCAGCGTTAACTTCTCCATTATAAAGTGGCAACTCAAATTTTATATCAAGATTTAATGAAGGAATTTGTGAAGGAGTTTTACCATGCCCATTCGGAAGATGTTTCAAACTGGTAGAAGAAGAAGAAGAAGAAGATGATGATGGAGGAGAGGGTGGTGGAGAAGTACCATTCCCTCCATCTCTGTTTGGAGTCTTGTCACCACCGCCTCCCTTATGCATTGAAGGATTAGAACCTTCACCCTGCGACATCATGTTCCATTCCATCATGACCTTCATCATATCTCACAATTGTATGATAGTCTGCCTGAAATCTTCCTCTTCAGTCAAAACACGTTCATGATATTTTGCATGAGCCATGCTTGGTGAATGTCTCTCTGCAACTTGCGGTGAATGAAACTGCTTCCTCCTTGTCGAATAAGAACTTGGCTCCACAAGTTGACCTTCTCCTCTTGTGAGTTTCAACCTTGTGAGCATTGGAAACAAAACTTGCAAACAATCAAGTCTTCAAAACCAGTGCTCTGATACCAACTTGATCTAAAAATGAAGAAGACTTGAAAACTTGAAAAATTATTGCAAGTGAAATGTTATGTGTTTAAGGCAATAGGATCAGTTTGCAACACATAAATTAAGGATTTTTTATGTAAATTACTCATAGACAACAGCATAAACATTGAACATAAACACATATGCACAACAATTGATAAAGGAGTTCACCCCTCTTATGGGCTACATCTCCTGGTCCAGCTTCCAATGGATCATTATTATTATTTTCTCAAAAAGTGCTCAAAAACATGTCTTACAATGCTCAAACTGACAAACCGACCACTCCAATGGCTTCCCAGCGTCCCAAAACCCCTGTTTGGGCTCTTTCGGCACCTCAATCGGTCGAAAAATGAGAAAGATAGGCCTCCTGGAAGTCTCCTTCTCCAAGCTTGTTGTCTCTGGTTCTACAATTCACACCCCTTCTTGCATGAACCTGGCTCACACGCTCTTTTAAGCGGAAAATCCCAGCACCGGGTGCAACCATGTCAACGGTGCAAACCGTAGGACGGTTAAGGGCGCACCAGCCCCTAACCGCCTCGGCACCTGGGCGTATGGCGCATGTGACCGTGTGCTAGGAAAATGAGTGGTTAAGTCGTTGTTCCTGTTCCAAAACCACACAACTCTCGCGCGTTTAAACCACTGGTCATATAACAAAACCACGGGTTATAACCCCCCGCGTGTTTAACCGTTGGTTATAGTTCCAAACCCCAACGCACATGTTAATACAATATATAACATATATATATGGTTTACAACCCGCGCGCGATTTGGAATATACAATGGTCATATGTTGTGGCATAAAACCACGGGTCGGGGCTAAGCCCCGGCCCGACCCCCATTTCCATTGAATACACAAGTAAGTTTAAATATATGCGCATTTGATATATGAAACAAGGAACAAGTCGGCATAGTGGTTAGCAGACGGTTGTGAAGTCATTGCATATGAGGGGAGGTACAGGGGTCGAACCCCGTGGACTCCCATTACATTTTATATATAACACATAAACCAATAATGAGGGGGACACGTGGCGCCCATGGATTGGGCCACGTGTCCTCATATTATTTGCCACCAACTGGACACGTGTCATCACCTGATTCACCAGCAACCAACCAATAAACAATTTCCATGTCATCATCGTATGGCCTGTATGGTCCTGCCACGTCAGACCGTACAGACTGTACGGACTGTATGGACAGGTATAGTCAGCATCAAACTTTTTCCTGTTTGGCTTGACGAATAGATCGCGATATCTTCTCCATACGGACTCCGTTTGAGAAAGTAAATATACCGCCAGAATCAGGAAGACAAGACGGACGTAATGGCACTGTTTTCGTCGCATTCCGAGCACTTTGAAAATTGATCAAAATTTGATCCCCTGATCATTTTGGATACCATAATCCAAACTCTTTTGTTCCTTTGAGATATCTCAAAATCCTCTTCACTGCTATTACATGTGATTCCTTTGGTGCTTCTTGAAATTGTGCCACCTTTCCAACTGTCTTCATTACATCTAGTATGGATGTTGTCACATATAGTAAGCTACCAATCATTGACATGTATTTACTCTGGTCTGTAGACTTTGAATCATCATCTTTTCTCAACTTGCAACTGGTTTGCATAGGATTGGCAATTGGTTTGAAATATTCCATTCCGAACCTCTTTAGCATTTCTCTGATATACTTATTTTGAGAAATAAAAAATACTTGGTTGTTTTGACGTATCTGAAGACCTAGAAAAAAGGATAGTTCTCCAAGTAATGACATTTCAATTTCATTCTGTATATCCTTTGCAAATTTATAGTTTAACCTGTCATCGATACTTCCAAAATTTATATTATCAATATAAACTTCAATTAATTAAATACCATCTTGAGTTACCTTGATGTAGAAGTTGTTGTCTACACTTTCTTTTCTGAACCCTTCCTGTTGTAGATATTTATCCATTCTAGAGTACCATGCTCTAGAAACTAGTTGTTCAATGTATACTTCTTCTTCAAGTTCCCCATTCAGAAAATATGATTTCACGTCCATATTTGTCCATACTGTTCAAGACTATGCTACAAAATTGTCCATAATTTTGACTCATATGTCACTATACTATCATGAAGTACTACTACAACTGATTAATCTATCATATTGTACTTCTACTAACTGAATGCACTGAATCTTTCTACTCAAATTTTGCAAGCTGCTCGAATGATGGTTCTCTAGTCTGTCTCAGCTACTGCAAATACTCCCCTTGTCTATTATTCATATTATCTAGGAGTCTCTAAGTTGGATGGCTCAGAAAAATTCATGCTATGAAGTGTATTCATCATCATCTTCATTAGTATATTCATCATCTCTCTGAGCTCTGACTTATTTCTTTCTTTCTATGGATTCATATTTCACTACAGTTCCTGAAAGTACAATCTCTTGAATCTATTCCTTATTTATATATCCTTCTTTTCTTTCAGTTATTTTCCCAATCTTTCTGTATCTGACATATTTCCTTTTCTCTGTATAATTTTCTTCATCTCGTTTTATTTCCAATCTTGCGATCTCTAAGACCTGGTCTTTGTTCACCTGTTCTTCGTGATTTGAACAACCATTGTCAACATACCAACCACACTTCTTTTGCTTATCTTGTAGAGCAATTGTCCATTCTTCATTGCTATATTAATTCTTCTTTCTTATCCATGTTCTCTTCTGAGGCTCCTATCTGTGACTGTTGTTGTTTTGTTGTGGTTCTCTAGGAGGGACTGTCATTCTACAATCTTTGGCCATGTGTCCAAAGTTATTTCACTTGTAGCATTCCACTTTAGTACTCAATGATTCAAACCTGTTGCATCTTCTTATCTATGTTTCACTAGGCCTTCTTGGATAACCATTTATGTTCCTGTTATTAGCTCTGCAATTTACAACTTTATGTCCAAAATTATTGCATTCATAACATAAACCCAAAAATATAGTTTGATACCTGGGAGTTGAAGATCTTCTGAAAGGCGTTACTCTTATGAATCCTTCTTCTTACTTAATCATATTTGTTTCTGTCGGTTGGTTATTCTGAAATCTGAATCTTATCTGTGGAGGAGTGTCCCTATAATCTTCCTTGTAGGTCTTCCTATCCTGTTTGATTATTTCTACATAAATTTTTCAATATGTCTCTTGTTCTGTTTATTTGGAGCTTGATCCCTTTTTTTTATGATTGTATCCAGGCCTTTGACTTATCATTATTAGGCCTTTGACTACTGATAATTCCATCCAAAACTTTTGAGTTTTTCTACATATTTTTCTTTTGAAGATCCTTTCTCAATGTGACAATCTTTGCTTCCAAATTTCCAATGATCGTGTCTCTTTCATCTAATTGTTATTTGAGTGTTTCTTCAATTATTTTATATTATTCTATTTGAACCTTCAATTTCATGATGATCTTCTCTAGTTCTTGATTTTCTTCCTTCTTGTCTACTTCTTCTTGTAGCTTCTTGTTTTTCCTCTTTTCTCTTCTTATAACTTCTATGGCACTCAACAGTTCTTCTCGGTAGTCAACTTCTGCCTCTTCATAATATTCTTCGGTGTCTTCTTTATCAGAGTCTTATACTGCCATGAATAGAACTTTTTATGTCTCACTGTCACTAACTTCATCTTCATCTGATGAGGAGATGTCTTCTTTGGTGCATAATCGTTTCTTGAAAACTTTCTTTGTGGTTCCTTTGCCTTTATATGTTTGTTTTTTATTTGAGTAATCTTCATCATTCTCCTTATTTTTCTTATGAGAACATTTGTTAGCAAAATGACCAATACCATCAAAATTAAAAAAATCAATGGAAGCTTACCTTTATATCTGTCTTTGGTTCCCCGTTCAATCTCTTGACAAAATTGTCCATTTCTTCATCATCTTCTGAGATTTCACTGTTGTTGCTATGTTCCTTTTATTTTTTCTTTCCCTTTTGCTTTGACCTTTTGGATGCTTTGAAAGATGCTTCTTTTATATATGTATTTTCCTATTCAATTATCATTTCATATGCTGTGAAGATTCCATGTAGGTCGTCCATTCTTATTGAGTCTAGATCTGCTCTTTCTTCTAGTGCTGATATCTTAGGATCAAATCTCATAGGAACAGATATTAGCACCTTTTGAACAATTACAGATTCTTTAATTTCTTCTCCCAATCCTATGATTGCATTTACTATTTCATCAACTCATAAGAAGAAATTTGCAATATTCTCATCTTCCTTCATCTTTAGTTGTTCGAACTAACCTCTATAAGTTTGAAGTTGTGTTTCTTTGACTTTTGAATATCCTTCATAAATATTTTGAAGTTTGTCCCAAATCTCTTTAGCGGGTTTTCAATGCGTAAATTTAGTGTATACCGATTCACTAAGACCATTCATAAGTGCATTTGTGGCTTTGGAATTATTTTGACCGAGTTTTATTTCTCTTTCACTTGTTAGCGGAACTGTTGTTTCTTTGTATCCATCTACTATAGATTGCCAAATTTCGAATCCATGATCTTGTATATATGTTTTCATCCTTTTGCTCCATAATGCATATTTTTTTCCATCAAACTATGGTATTCCATGTTTATACATGTTGTTTCTCTCCATGATCTACCTTTGATTGGTTAAACTGATTCTTGAAGGAACTAGATCTGAAACCAATTGTTGGATTACTGAGAGGGGGGGCGAATCAGTAATAGAAAAATAATACTTTTTAACCACAAAATGAAATTGTTATATCAATGTAGAATTATCATCCAATAGTTGTAGAGTAAATAAACAATGAACAAATGAACAATCATACACATACACAGTACACAAATGTTTTTATGTGGAAACACAAAGCGGGAGAAAACCACAGAGTGTTTTTTCTTATATGTATTTAAGAATTACATTCATTGGAAGCACCAACTTCCTTTGTTTTCCAGCTGCAACTGGAAGGAGGATCCAACCCCCTTGTTTCTCAGAATACAACCTGAAGGAAGCTCCAACTCCCCAATTCTTTGGCTACAACCAAAAGGAGGCTACAACCCCCTAGTTTCTCAAGCTACAACCTAAGGGAAGTTCCAACTCCCCAATTATCTAGCTACCACCAGAAGGAGGCTAAAACCCCCTATGTTCTCCGGCTACAACTGGAAGGTGGCTAAAACCACTTGTCCTTGCCCCGTCCAACCACCATGACGTAGAAGTAGAATGATGGAACCACTGTCACATTATCACTGTGAGATATACTACTGTAAACTTGTACCAATAAACCTGTAATCAACCTATAACAACATGTACCAATAACCTATGCCAACATGTACCATACATCATCCTGTACCTCAACCTGTACCATAAACAAATGCATCAACCATGCACCAAACCTGTACAAATAACCTATCATAATAACCTATCCAAACAACCTCTAATCAACCTGTACCATAACAAAGTGTATCAAGAATGCACCAACCTATACCTCAACCTGTACCATCAACGAGTGCATCAACCATGCACCAAATATGTACCAATCATGCATCAAATTCACATAAACTATGACTCATCAAGATGTACCAACATCATCAACTATACACCTCATGTATGTGCCAACTCATCAACTACTTGTCTCAACCATGTACCCAACATGTACCTCAACAAAAATCCCTCATCAATTTTATCATCCAAATCTGATATGATCACATATACCTCAAACACTATACTACAAGTTTGTACCTCAAACCATGTGTTGGAACCTCACTGTTATACAACCTCTATATGTTCCAATAACTTCAGCAATATACCTCAACCAAAATCCCTCAAACATGAACCGATACTAAACTTCAATAGATCTGCCTCAGATCAACTCTACAGCAAGCCATAAACTCCCAATTTCACAGTTTGAATCATTCTAGAAAAAATGTTATTGCGAAAATGGTGCGATGACTTGTAAATAACATACCTTAGAAAGGATCATCAAAAGAATTTATCCTCCCTTGAATTTTGGCCTTCTTTACTTCACCTTCCCTCTTAAATTTGGCATAGATATCATTTGGTTACCTTAGTCACTTTTATATATTCAATATGCTCAAGTGTAATTAAAATGAGAGATCCTTGCCTCTTATTTATACTTTCATGTAGATTCCTCAAGGGGTTACCTTTTAACCATCTTAACCCACTTTCCTTATTTTGGGTTTAACCCACTTCTAACCACTTTTCCACTTAGTAATTTCTCCATTAAATTTATTATTTAAATAATTTATTTTGTATCCACTTTGACTTATATTACACTCATCACTTCACTTTATTATTTACCTTCTAAAATCTCTTAAACCACTTTCCTTATTTTGGGGCTAACCCACTTCTAACCACTTGTCCACTTAGTAATTTCTCCATTAAATTTATTATTTAAATAATTTCTTTTGTATCCACTTTGAATTATAGTACATTCATCACTTCACTTTATTATTTAAATAATTTATTATTTTCAACCACTTTGACTACTTTGACCTTTTGGGGCTTCTAGATGACTCATGAGGGTTCTCCAACTTCACATGGCCATAACTCCCTAACGGTGAGGAGTTATGTGGCATTCCACATACCACCGAAAATGACATGACATGTACTATCCATATAGAATAGTCTTACCTTCAAATATATTAAAACTCATACCATTATACATCAAACAAATTTGGGTCCATTACGCAAACCTTTGTGCTACCGAACTTTCTTCAAGGGTTGGCATCAATCAAAACCAACCCAAATAATCAACACTTGGGCGTATGCACCTCTTCTTCAATAGATATTCAAGATGCATTCACAACTCCTTCAGCTCTAGAGTACTCATTCTATAGGGATGTTTTGACACTGGAGTTGCTTCATGCATCAAATTTATAGAGAAATCAATATCTCTCTTTGGGGGTAGTCCTGGTATCTCCTTAAACACATACTCAAACTCTTTTAGGACTACTTGATATTCTATATCTGGCACCCTATCCTTATTTTTTTCCACTATATGAGCTACAAACACTTGGTAGCCCTTCCTCTAACACTTCTTCAGCTACATTGCTAATATTTCTTGGACAATGACTACCCTAGGAATTCCTTGGGATTCTCTTGAGTTTCCTTGCTCATCTAGGCAAGTGAATGCCTTATTTTGACAATATAATATGGCATGGTTTTGGTCCAACCAATCCATACCAGTTAGGCAGTCATATAAACCCAAAAGAAATATCTTTAGATCTGCCTAGGTATTCATCCCATTCATGCCCAATGAACATGACTTAACCAACTCAAAAACGTTTCTCTTGGCTCTTGTAGCCAACTACACCAACCAATATTTCTCATGCTTTCATCTTGGCAATTGCAATATTTCCACTACCTTAGGATATATATAGGTATGACTAACCCCCGAATCAATTAAAATATTAAAAACATGGTTATTGATCATACCTTCTACTTCAATCATGTGTTATTGAAACTCTACTTAATTTTTGTCCAAGGCTACATAGATCCTTGGCACAGTTCTTCCCATGTCCTCCATTGTTTCTACTTGCTGGACATTGTGGATAACTCTCACTTTGTTATATTTGTGACGACGATCCCTATACCTATGATATCCTTTATAACCCCAACATGGCATCGGTGGCTTCCTTAGCCTTTTCCCACCTACCTCGGCCATCTTGGGCTCTCTAAGAGATGGATATCCCTGAGGATTATTTATGAAGAATGGAGGCTTTCTCCCCTTTTTCCTTAGATCTCTATTAAACTTCTTCTTGTCCTCCCAAGCCTTCTGGAAGGTAGGCTTTCATTTTTGTTGATCATACAAGCACTTAAATCTTATTATGGTCTCTTCCAAAGTTTTAGGATCATCGTATTGAATCTTGTCACTGATGAAGGATGGTAGTCCACTCAGGTACCTCTGAATATTCAGTATCTCATATTGGATGAAAGAGACATACTTCAACAGTTCCAAGAATATCCTTTCATACTCGTTAATGGCCATTCTTCCTAGCTTGATTTCAAATAAATATTTCGTCTTTTTGTCATAATATCTCTTGGTCAAGTATTTCTTCTCAAAATACTTCTTGAATTCTTTCCACATCACATTTTTCTCCTTAATGCGTTGCACCTACACAAGTTGTTACCACCACATGGATAATTTTCCTTTCAGTTGATAGATGGAAATTATTTCTTCTACATGAGAGGAATAATTATGCAATTGGAGGTACTTCCTCATGCCTAGAATCCATGTCTCATCATATTCATCCTTCTTGTTCTCTTCATCAAAAGTAGGTGGTTTGATCTTGTTCATTTCTCCTTTCAATTCATCCACCCCGGACCTCCTATGCTTCCTAGCAGAGGATGGACTTGAGTTGTTGTGTGATCTCCTATGTGAATGCTTTTGGGAGTGATGGTGTTGAATGCTGACACTCCTTGATCTTCTTTTCTCATCAAGGGACTTGTGGCTTCCTGTCTTGATGGAGGCACTCTCCTTGTCTAAATTCTTCTCAATTCTATCCAGTATTTTCATTAACTTCAAGTTGAAGTCGTCCTCCTGCTCTTTGGCCTTCATAATCCTTTCATTATCATATTTATGGCTCTGGACATATTCTTGCGATTTTTTGATGGTCTCCACCAGATTTATGTCTTCATCCTTTCCTTCTCCATGTCCATTGGAATTTGTTCCCTCAATTCCCAGATGGAAATTCATTCCTCTAACCTCATCTTCTTGATTGTAAGCCTCTTGTGCATCCTCCATCTCTCTGCACTCTAGGAAGATTATTGTAACTTCCCCAACATCCAACTCGGCTATGCCACATAAAATTTTCTGAATTGTATACCAATTAAAACATATACACAAAGAAACTCTTGAAGAAATTTATATATAAAACTCAAAATATAAAAATGCATTTTGAAATTGCACATATTCATGTGGAAATAATAGTAAACATATACATGTAGCATAGATAGGCATTACTCATAAATATAAAAATAGGTATAAACCACACACATGAAAAACCCATAAAAATAAACACATACATAATAATGCAGCATGTAATTTAACACAAAATAGACACTTATCTTGGTAAAAATATCACCAATTGCTTACAGACCTTACATGAACCTCCAAGCCTTAGACCATGTTTCTCATCACTCTCAGGAGTGGGTCGCCCCTGAGCTGGGAATAAACTCCACCTACGTAAATGGGTTCCTAACCAGACTGATGTATCTCAGATAACCGGAAAGACTCTATCACAGGTGCCTATTCAAACTAATAGACTACAATCCCTCATTCCACACATGCCTATCCTACCCCAGGAAGTGTGCCCCTTCTTTTCTCAACAGTCCTTCGACTTCCTCACTTCCTTTATGGGCTTCAACAATAGGCAAGACAGGAAGTTTTAGAGCCCTGTAGCTACAGTTTGGAACCTTTGGGAAATCAATTCCCAGTAATTCTCTCAGCTAGAGAGAAATTGCTCATGGGCTTGACAACCCGCCACTTCAATATCCCATGGGCCTGACAACCCACTTCTTCAGTCTAACTCCCAAGCTAACCGGGAACAGATACAGGTATGGGTGTGTATACATGTACATGTATAAGAAGGTACCGAGGACAACTAAATGAGTGAGTGAAATATCAAGGAATGAATGGGAAAATGAACTTAGTCCAAGATATATGTATGTATGTTCCCAACTTGACACTTGTCATGTTGAGAGCTACTTTGGTCCACTTGTCCCCATCCTTAGAACTTAGGATAAAATAATTATCCAAATTTTATACTTTAAGGAATATTAATATAATATTCTTTTTTGGATTAAGCTCTCTAGCTTAGCCCCTTCTCCTTAACTTTTATCCCCCCCTTTCCCTAACTAGTGGAGTTTAGTCCCCCATACTATTTTATAGTGGTCAGTCTACATGCAGTGATGTATTATATTAATGATAAGACATATACAAAAGTAGGCTCACTGGCCTTTAACATCTAGGCTCTCTGGCCTAATTCCACACATAAGCCTCCTAGATTATAATAACTGGCTCACCAGCCCATAGAAAACATATACACAAAGGCTCCTTGGCCTCAAAATCGCGAGCACTTAAGTTTTTTGTGTGCAATATCCTTGAATGTGCACACATCATCATTTTAGTGTGCAGTACATGTGCGTACTATACCATGGAAGGTGCATACAAAAATGATATCAAACAACTCACCAGCTTAAGTACATTTTCATTTACATTTACAGTTGGGGTTCGGCCTAGGGGTATTACAATCCCCTCCCCTTATTTATGCATTGTCCTCAGTGAATTATGTACACATATACAACCATAATTTCAAAAATCCTCAAAAATATGTGGGTATTATGCCCGCATTGCATCCTCATGCTCCCAAGTATCATCCTCAGGACCGTACCAGGTCCATTGGACCTTTAAAATCCCTATGGCTCAATTCTGGAGTTGCTTTATTTTCTGGTCCAGAATGCGTACAGAATGCACTTGGATAGTGCCTTCTTGGTGCACCCGAATCACATTCCAATCAATTACATGATTAGCATCATGTATATATTTATTGAGTAATGATACATGGAATACATTATGAATAGACATAGATGAAGGCAATGCAATCATATAAGGTACTAGACTAATCCTTTCTAGGATTTCAAATGGTCCACAATATATAGTTGCCAACTTGGAATAGTTTCCCAACTTCAGTGAAATTATGTTGGCCTTCACTTTCAAGAATACATGGTCCCCCACTTTAAATTCCTTGTGAGTTATGCCCTTATCAGCATAGATTTTCTTCCTTTCTCGGGAATCCTTTAAATTTTTTTTTATTTTCACCATTTTCTCCTCCATTTCCCTAAGTAAATATGGTCCAATCACTGCTCCATCTGCTGGGTTATCCTAGCTTATCGGTCTGTTACACTTTCTGCCATAAAGTACCTCAAATGGGCTCATCTTTAAAGATGTTCGGTACCCATTGTTATAAGCAAACTCTACTAAGTGTAGGTAGTCTTCCCATTTTGATGGTTTATCCATCACATACATCCTCAACATATCTGTAATCACTTGATTCACCCTCTCTCTTTGTCCATCTGATTCTAGATGACAAGTTGTGCTAAAATTCAAATTTGTTTCAAATCCCTTGAATAATCCATTCCAAAAATTTGATGTAAAATTTGGATCTCTGTCGGACACAATTGTCTTGGGTATACCATGTAATCAAGCAATTTCTCTCATATAAACATCAACAATGTTGGTTTCCTTGTGAGTGATCTTTACTGGAATAAAATGGGAAGCTTTAGTAAGCTTATCCACCACTACCATGATAGAATACTATTGCTTGTTTGTTCTGGGCAGTTTGGTGATGAAATCCATTGTTACAACTTCCCATTTCCACTCAGGAATGGGTAGTGTCTGTAGAAAACCAACTAGGTGTCTATGCTCAGCCTTTACCTTTCGACACTAAAAACATTTGGCAATAAAATCAAAAACTTCATATTGGATCTTGAAAGCTGCAATAGTTTTTTGATAACCTGGGTGCCCAACATAAGGTACATTATGCATTTCTATCAATATCATATTTTTCAATTCCTGGGAATTTGGTACATAAATTATGCCCCTGTATATGAGAATTTCATCATTTTCTAGCTTATAGTCTTCAATTTTCTGCTGCAAAATACCTTGTTGTAATTTTCCCACTAATTCCTTGTATTGAAAATATGATTTTGCAGCCTCTATGATTTTTTCTTTCAAACATGATTGGTACATTCTTATTGATGTATCATGAAACTCATGCACTCTTTTGTTGAGTGCATCAGCCACTTTGTTCTCTTTCCCTTTGATATGATTTATATCAAACTCATATTCACTAAGAAATTCTAACCATCTACTTTTCCTATTATTTAGAGTTGGTTGATCAAACAAATATTTCATACCATTATGGTTTGTCCTCAGCTCAAAAACATTTCCCATGAGGTAGTGCCTCCACTTCCTCCAGGCATGCACTATGGCTTCCAACTCCAAATCATGAGTGGCATAGTTCCTTTCATGTTCCTTCAACTTCCTTGATTCATAACATACAACAAACCCATTTTGACCGAGGACTCCACCCACTCCTTCTTTACATGCACCTATGCATACAATGAAGTCTTCATTCGGATCTGCAATCCTTAAAATTGGAGCACTAGTTAATAATTGCTTCAAGTGTTGGAAACTCTTTTCATAATCTAATGCCAACTCAAACTTCACACACTTATTTTGCAAGGAAGTGATTGAGTGTGCAATCTTTGAGAATCCTTCAATAAATCTCCTCTAGTAGATTGCAAGGCCCATGAATGATCTAACCTCTATCACATTCTTTGGCGCTGACCATCCTCTAATGGATTATATCTTCTCAGGATCCACTGTTATCCCTTCCTCTGAAATGATATTCCCAAAATAATTAATTTTATTCTGATAAAATGAACACTTGCTCAATTTGGCATACAATTGATTCTCCCTTGATACTTGTAATACCATCCTCAAGTGTTGTTCATTATATTTCTTTGAATTAGAATATATAATAATATAATCTAAAAATACAATGACAAACTTATCTAAGTATTCTTTGAAAATACCATTCATTAAACACACGAAGACAACTAGTGCATTTCATAACCTAAATGGAACCATTGTGAACTCATGATGACCATACCTTGTTCTAAAACCAGTCTTGCTGATGTCTTCTTCTCTAATTCTTACTTGATGATAACCAGACCTAAGATCAATCTTGGAGAATATTTTTTCATCTTTCAGCTGATCAAAGAGGTCATCGATCCTTGGAAAAGGATACTTATTATTCACAGTTACTTTCTTCAACTGCCTAAAGTCAATGCAAAGTCTCAATGTTCCATCCTTTTTTTTCACAAATAAAACTGGGGCACCCCAAGGTGACACACTTGGGCGTATATACCCCTTCTTCAAAATATCTTCAAGTTGCATTTGCAACTCTTTCAATTTTGGTGTACTCATCCTGTAGGGAGTCTTGATACTGGATCTGCTCCAAGCATCAAATTTATGGAGAAATCAATGTCTCTTTTAGGGGGTAATCTTGGTATTTCCTTAAACACATCTTCAAACTCTTTTATGACTTCATAATATTGAATATTTTACACCTTATATTTAGGTGTCTCTTCCATATGTGCTTCAAATAATTGACATCCTTTTCTGTAACATTTCTTCAGCTCCAATGTTGAAATCTCTCTGACAATTATCGCCCTAGGAATTCCTTGCACTGTTCTTAGGTTCCTTTCCTCATCCAAGCAAGTAAATGTCTTGTTATGACAGTCTATAATAACATGATGTTGGTCCAACCAATCCATCCCAATTAGACAATCATAGGAACCTAAAGGAAAGGTGTTCAAATCTACCCTGGTTTTCAGTCCATTCATGTCCATAAGACATGACTTAACCATGTCATTAACTTTTATTTTGGCTCTAGTAGCCAGTTGCACCAACCAACATTTTCCATGCTTGCTTCTTGGAAAATGAAAACTTTCCACCATCTTAGGATCTATATAACTATGACTAGCTCCTGAATCAATTAAAATAGCAATAGTTTGGTTTTTGATCATACCTTCCACTTCAATCATATGTGGTTGATGTTATTCTTGTTTGTTGTCTAGGGATGCATAGATCCTTGGTACATTTCTGCCCGTATCCTCCACTGTTTCAACTTGTTGTACATTGTGAACAATCCTCACTTTTTCACCTCTGTGAGGACAATCTCTAAACATATGATCTCTTTCACAACCCCAACATTGAATAGGTGGCTTCCTTGGCCTTTGACCCCATGTCTCAATCGTTCTAGGTTCTCTAGAAGTTGGTTGTTCTTGAGGAGTATTTCTAAAGAATGGTGTCTTAGTTTCGTTCTTCCTCTGATCCATCTTGAATTTATTTTTGTCTTCCAAATATTTTTGGAAAGTTGGCCTTGAATTTTGTTTATCATATAGGGATTTATCTCACCTTATGCCCTCCTCTAATGTTTTGGGATCATCATATTGTATTTTGTCACTGATGAATGATGGAAATCCACTCAAATACCTCTGAATCTTAACGGTCTCATCCTTGATGAAAGAAACATACTTCATCAGTTCTACAAACCTTCTTTCATATTCATCTATGGTCATACTCCCAAGATTGAGTTCAAATAACTCTTTCATTTTCTTTTCATAGTATATCTTAGTGAAGTATTTCTTTTCAAAATACTTCTTGAATTCCTTCCAAGTAACACTTTTCTATTTAATGCGCTACACCTTCACAAGTTGATCCCACCACATGGATGCCTTTCCCTTGAGTTTATAGATGGAAATTCTTCCTTATGCATGAGAAGAATAATTATGCAACTGAAAATACTTTCTCATGCCCAACAACCATGTCTCTTCATCTTCATCCTTATTTTTCTCACCATCAAATGTAGGAGGTTTGATTTTTTTCATTTCTCCTCGTAGCTCATCCACCCCAGACTTCTTATGCTTCCCGAAAGGGGATGGAATTGACTTGTTGTGTGATCTCTTATTAGAATGCCTCGAGGAGTGATGGTGATGTATGCTAGCACTTCTTGTTCTTATTTTCTTATCAGGAGACCTGTGACTTCCTAATTTGCTCGAGCCACTCTCCTTATCCAATTTCTTTTCTATTATGTTCAATCTCTGCATTAACTTCATGTTGAAGTCCTCCTGTTGCTCCTTGGATTTCATAGCCCTTTAATTATCATCTTTATGCCTTTGGACATCCTTCTGCAAATTTTTAATGGTCTCTACCATATTCATGTTTTCATCCTTTCCTTCTCCATGTCCATTAGAGTTTGTTCCTTCAATTCCCATATGGACATCGATTCCTATGATCTCATCTTCCTGGTTGTAAGACCCATGTGCATCGTCCATTCCTCTACACTCTATGATGATCCTGATCTAATCTAGTTGTTGTTAACTCTGCAAAATGTGCAACCAACAAAACTTTGTCAAGTTAACTAACTCATCAATTTCATGAAAAATATGAACCATTCCGGTTCAATAATATTTTAGACTTCTCTCTTCTAATTTTTTGAGAAATTAATTGCCCAGATCTATTTTCTAGGTGAATAATTATATTCTATTGTCTAATACCTTTCCAATTCCTACTTCCATGCTCAATTCTGACTCTTGACCAGAGAGTTATGGCCTTTTGAAGTTAGCTGGGTCTTAAATTTACCCTCCATTGTTTGTCCTGTAACTTCCTCATAAAAGCTCCATTTGACGAATGGTTTACACCATTAGAAATATTTCCCCGAGCTATTTTATTTGAGATGCAAAGGCAAAGTGTCCCTCGGTATCTTCTTATCTCGGGGTTTTTGGCTAGTTAAAAACGTTGTTTACGGACTAAAAATCGTGCTACAAAAAGATGACCTTCAAACAGTATAAAATGTCGCAGAAATTCACTAGTTTTCTGATGTTTTACACCATCCAAATGACTTCGCACGCACAAATTTTAACCTGTACACCCATATTTATCATGCGTAACAATACCATAAGGTATCACATGCTTCGCACACCTATAACCATTATGGATCACTTCTTTGTTGCGCCAATATCTGTTGCACACTACTTTTGTGTCGCACGCCAATATCCACCGCGCACAATTTTGGTTAATGCACTAATACCTATTGCACACAATTGTTTTGTTGCACACAAATATTCCATGTGCATTTCACTCTACACACTGCACCATGCCAAATTTTAGTACACCTCCACCGCACACCAGTACTCTGTGTGCACCATTAAATAGACTGTCGCGCGACAATCTATACCCACATTGCACGCAAACCAACAAAATTCCTCTGCGCTCTCTCAATACTGCACACACCACACACGCCATTATTATATGTGCACCCACCATGCATGCCATTATTTTGTATGTGCCACTCAATCCACACCATGTAATGATAAACTTAGTGTGCACACCCGCGCACCAACATTTTTCATGCATTACCATTCTACACTGGCAACGCCAAATTTAAGTGCGCAGACCCGCGTGCCAATATTTTTTGCGCATTACCACTCTACACCGTGCAACACCAAATTTAAGTGCACACATCCACGCACCAAGATTTTCCATGCATTACCACTCTACATCGCGCAATGCCAAATTTAAGTACACACACCCAAGCACCAATATTTTCCGCGCATTACCACTCTGCACTGCGCAATGCCAAATTTAAGTGCACACACCTACATGCCAATATTATCCACGCATTTCCACTCTTCACTGCGCAGCACCAAATTTTAACGTGCATATCCATGCACCCTTATTTTCCACACATAAAAATCTTTTCACTGCGCATCATGCATTTTTATTTCGCACATCTGCACACATTCATTTTTATGTGCATCAATTCCTCGTGACTTCCGATGCAGAAATTGGGGCTTTTGCCAAACTTTTTCCCAATTTTCACCATAGAAATTCTGCAACTATGATTTTTTTTCAATTTCACCTTAATAACACCAATTCAACCTATGCAACAACAAAGCGTTGTTGGTTGGCATATCTGGAACGAATGTTTCCCAAACTCAATTCATGAATTGAGAATTTTAATCCTCTAATCTCACTCCATCTGTCATGGCTTTTCTATAACTTCAAATTTGACCAATTTGAGGTTTGAATTTGCTAGAAAATATATTAAATTAAGAATATCTCACCACTTGGCCAAATTTCTTAATTTCCACATCAATTCAACAACAAAAATTGGGGCCTTTTCTTAATTCCACGCAATTGCTTCTAATTTTTACCATGGACGCTCTATAACTTGAAATTTGGCCACTTTGAAATCAATCCTCTGTGAAATTTCGCTTCAATTCAAATTTCTCAACCCATCCAGGTTCATTGTTGAAAACTAGAGCTCTGATACCATATTGTAACATCCCCAACATCCAACTAGGCTATGCCACATAAAATTTTCCGAACTGTATACCAATTAAAACATATACACATTGAAACTCTTATAGAACTTTATGGTACTCACCATAAAATTTTCCGAACTGTATACCAATTAAGAGGTACTCTCCATTCATGGTGGGGGGGGGTGGGGGATTTTGAAGGAATTGGGTCAGTTCTTTGGAAAGCATTATGGTAGTTTTTTGTTGTCACACTTGAACATGGCACCTATTTGCGTCTTGTCTTATAGTTGGGTAATATTCTCGTCTCTAAGTCATACCAATCCTATGAGTCATTATACTCCTTCAACTCACCCGAAGAGTGCCTCAATTATCATCACACTATGTTTTGGTCTATCTCTTAGTCAAGTCAATGTTTCCAAGTCATATTTTGTTCCTCACAATGTTCAAGTGAATTTTCAACCCAAATCAACCACTCTGCAATATTACCAACCTTCATCCTCCTGTCAATTTTTTCTCATTTAATCTACCATATTACATCAATTTTGGGTGTCAGTTTCATGTCGATTATGGGGGACACATCATGTCCCTCCTTCGATGAGTTTTTTCCTATTGAATTCAACACATTAACTGATAATTAGACATAGAAACCAATTAGTCCCTTGGAACCTACATGCCTCATTAGTAGGTCTCCTCAATTTCGACAGTAGGTTTACATCATTGGCCCCTGATTGAATGATTCCATGAATGTTCGAATTCATATCATTTATTCAAATTTGTTGGAATGTAGTAGGGTACCTTGGGAGTCATTTTCATCACTGGTGATTTCTCTCACACTTGTTAATGGTATATATCAATGACCGGTAATCAAGTGGTTTCTACCATGTTCAACATCAACACATCTTTTCACGTGGCTAGAATCGTAATATTTCAGAATCAGGATGAAGAACCTAGGAACACACCTCAATTATGATTCTCAAACAGGTTGCAATGGAGATTATTTGAGTTCTTAAGAATATTCTAGTATGGCCATCATCCTAGAAATCTCATTGATTTATATGTTGTCACATAGACCCACTTTGTATTGGTTTGTGGCTATGTTTTTTTCATATCATTTCTCCATTGTGTATTCTTTTGTGGCCATGACCTGATTGGGTCATGGAGATATGGATCCACATTGTATATTTGGTGGCCATATCATTAGTCAGTGATTTCATGGATCCACAGTGTATTGGTCAGTGACCATGTTTTGATTCAGTGTATTCTGAGCATGGGTATTCCTACCTTCGAGATGATATGTACATATTTTTTGATGTTTATTTGCATCTTCCAACTGGCTCTCCTATTCCAAAACCTTCACATACATATTTTTTTAAAGTGTCTAGGCCATCATATTTTCTTATGACTTCACACTTTAAGGGGAATTTGTTACACACCTAAGTGTCACACTACCAAATTCCGCACCTAAGTGTTGAACCTAAGTGTCACAATTTTGTCACCATGAGAAAGTGTATTTCATAATCCCTAGAAATGTTGAAGAAGAAACATATCAGTTGGAGGTAAAAATACTACTTTTTTCCTTGATATTATGGCCTTGTTTGAACTTCATTTCCCCCCCTACCCATATACAAGGAGGGATAAACCCTAATCATTGCTCCCCAAGGAAATTAAAGAGAGTTATAGTCTCTCCGTGTACTTAGTTATGGGGGGGTGCTGAAGTATTTGTAGCCATCATGCCTTGTTTTGTGAGGTTGTTTCCAAGATATTTTAGTTGGTTAAGGAATTGGTTCGAGCTACCTCCTATTCAAGGCAAGGTAAATATTGTTGGTTCATTCAAATCCTAATTTTACCACATCCTTTCCTCAAAACTACCCTATGGTTGTGATGCCTAAAATCCTATATAATGGAGTCCATTCTTGAGAGAAAGGGGAGAGAATTTATAACATCACACCTATGATTTTTTGAAATTCAAGAGGCTATAAAGGAGAGATTGGAGGAAATGATACAACATCAAGATTGATATTGTAAGTGCTTCACTATTGATTTATTTCTGTTAATATAAAACTTGGCCTATTCCCCTCATTCATGTGTTCATTATATGCATGTCTATTGTTGTCTAAATAATCATAGATAGATTTGTTATACTTGAAAATATAGTGTAGAAGAGGAAGGTATTGTTTTTCTTATTTACAGGAATTCTTGTGGAGATTGGATATCAAGATCAAGGGATGGAGTAGCAAGGAAAACCGACAGAAAATAAGTAAACATTCTTTCGTTCTCTTCTCATTCTAATTGTTGGCATAGAGAGTAGATATAGGGGAAAAGTAGTAACAATTGTTTTCTGTCTTCCTTTGATCAAAAGGGTCTTTATCGAATGGGGGTTTCACCTATATGCATGGGAAAAGTTTCCACAACACTCACCCACATCCGACAAGTTTGATATGAATTGCCTGCAATAAGGGAAACAATGGATGATTCAAAGTTGGTGAGGTGTTGCACACCTATTTGTCACACTTAAGTGAGGGAGTGTTTTTCATGATCCCTAGACATGTTGGGAGATAAATTTATCATAGGAAGGTCAAAATAGTATGTGCACATATATTATTAAAAAAAATGAAATCAATTTAGTGTGAGAATCCACCTCACATCTAGTTTCCTAATCTCAAGGAGAACTTAAGAGTCTCATGGATGGTTAAGAAATTTTCTCAAACCAATATCCTGATTTGATGGATCTAGAGAGATATTTTATCCCTAAAATCCTTGAGAGATATTTTCTCCCTAAAAATTTTGGAGATCACAATTTAGTGGATCTAGTGAGTGATCTTATCCATGGTGGTTAAGCCTCCAACTCCTATATAATGAGTGCATTCCAAGGTAAAAATGGAGGAATACAATAGTTCATAGCATCATACCTATCATCTTGTGGAACAAAGGGGATGGAAAAAGGAGAGGTTGGAGGAACTCTAGCAAAACATTACAAAGTTGTAAGTTTTTTCATGTTTTCCATTATTAATATATAACTTGGCCTATTTCTCTTAATGTGTACATTGTTCAATTCATGAATGTTTATCTTTGTCTTGTTTAAGTCCAACATAGATAAATATACTTTCGTCTAACGATATATAGTAGAAGAAGAGTATTGTCTTGTCTCTTGTAGGAGGGATACTTCCATACTCAAATCTCGGAGATCAAGTTCAATAGTTGGAGCAGTGAGGACAACCTACAGGAAAGGGGAAATCCATTTACCTTTTCCTCTTTCTCTCTTTCTTCTAATTTAATTAACGAACATATAAATTAGTCTTAAGGGTAATTTAGTGTCCATTTTTTTTCCTTCTATCTTGGATCGAAGGAAACCCGATCCATGGGGGATTTCACCTATCTACAGAAGGAATTCACCACAATAGAAAAATGGTGACCATACTCGGGAAGAACTTTGATATTTTCCTCAGTTTATATCTCTCTTGAATTTTGCTTCTTGCTTGATATTTCTGGTTATTTTCTTCTTATTTGAACTCTTCCTTTTCCCTCACCTTCATTGGGAGGTGTACAAGATCACTAGCCTAATATTTGTTGAATCCGAGAAACATTTTATTCTTTTTAAACCACTTTCATGTTTCAACACTCCCCTATAGTTTCCTAAAGAGTGTTGAGATCCTAATCAACACTCCCTGTCAGTATTTTGGGGAGTGTTGATCTCCTAATCAATGCCCCCTGGCAGTCTTCTGGGGAGCGTTGATCTCTTTTCAATGCTCTATATGCTCGATTTCAGGAGCATTGATCTCCTTCCTGGTTTAGTTTTAAGCTCATTTTACATCCTTTTCCTTATATTCTTGATTCATATATTTTCCTCAGAGTCTTTTATGATTGGTTGTGACTTTGTTTGATTGAAATAATTGTGTTTATCACTCATTTTTTCCTCTTTTGGGTTTGCAAATCCATCAAAATTATGGAATGAGCATGTCTGCCTTGGGATAACCTGATCCTTTGGTTAAAGTATGTCTTAACGACAGTTTGATCCTCATCACAAAGGTTCTCAAACTTCTTTTATCTTGACTTCAAAACCTTCTAACTGTTTCACTTGATTGATTTTGAAAGTTTTCTTCATTGATTTGGGATTTCCAGTGTTTCTTTAAGCCTTGTTTGTGAGCTTCTTTGTCTTCTTTAGAAATATTTTGATCCTTTGAGTGCTTGAAGCTCTTTATCCTTATTTAAACTTGGCATTAATATACGATTCTTTCTACTCATTTTCCTAGGTAACCATAAGTGTTATTATCTACTTTTCATCTTTGATTTCTTGTTTGAACCATTGATTGAATCATTTCTTGTTTTTGGATTATTTCATTCATTGAATGCTTGTTTTCTTCACCTTCTTTGTTTTTTGGGATTCTTTGTGAAAAAATGGCAACCATTTGTGAGTGTCTTTGAATATTTTCATCGAAATAAAAAACAAAACAAAAGGTATATTTTAAGTTTTCAAGTGATTTGAAAAGAAGAAAACAAAATTGGTTCATTATACTTTCATCAATTGGAGCCTTTTGTTGGTACACATTTTAGAGTTTGTCTTGCAATTTGTTTGGGATTTTTAGAGACATTAATTTTATCGCTTGGAATTTTTGGGAAAACAAAAAAGGTTGCACAGTATTTAGTTGCATTAGAATGAAAAATATATCTTCCCCTTCCTTGAGTTAGAATTCATTGAAACGAAAACTTTTCATTTCATTCTTTCTACATGGTTTTGGAGTTGAGTCATCACATCATCATTTTTATCTTTGTACACCCTTTTGAGTAATGAGTATCCATTAAAATCAAACAACATTATTAATAAAATAAATTAGAATTTTTTTTTATTTACAACACACCAACAATAGTCTAAGGATAGGTCCTTTGGATTAGGGTTAAGTGAGTTAATTATCCAAGGATACTAAACAATACTATAAAACACTAAAGCGTGAAAAAATCCAATTTTCATATAGGCATAGCTGGGAACCCCATCTACCATAGGGGATAAACATGTGGTTGCATGAGAGAGAGAAACAAATATTACCCCTCCAAATATTTACTAATCATAGTGGAACAAGTGTATATTGGGGGGTTTTCTTGAGTTTCATTAGTTCATTTTGTCTCAGTGCTTCGTGAATCTCAAATCTATTTGAGGTCCTCAAAAATATTACCGGTCCACTTGTATTCAATCCTCTGGAAGAGCTTCATATTTTGTTATCTTACCCATACATTCGGTCCTGACTGTCGACTGTACCACCTTACATGCCGATTGTGATTTGGTAGCCTTACTAACCTTTCCTAAGTATCTACAGAGGTGACTATGGGGGGTTTCCCATGACACCTGGGGAAGACATCGTATCACACTTTTAGTACCCCTGGAGGGTGATTCTGAGAAGTGAAGGTTACTTGCACTAAGAAGTGTTGTTACGTGGAGGTCAGGGTAACTGCTTCTCATATCTTCATTAAATCCTTGACATACCATATTTTGGATTACTGAGAGGGGGGATGAATTAGTAATAGAGAAATATAGATCCTTTTAACCATAGTATATAAGTATTTTTTATATTTATGATCAATTTACCATTATCATTCAACAAGTGAAAAAAAAATGAACCATGAACAATGAGAAATCATACGCATACATAATACACCATTATTTTTATGAAGAAACCCAATGTGAAAGAAAACCATAGAATTATTTTCCTTATATGTGTTTAAGAATTACATTCATTGGAAGCACCAAATTTATTTTTTCTTCAGTTGAAATTGGAAGGAGGCTCCAACCCCCTATATTTTCAGGTTACAACCTGAGGGAAGCTCCAACTCCCCAATTCTATGGACACAACTAGAAGGAGGCTACAACCCCCTATGTTCTTTGGCTACAACTTGAAGGTGGCCACAACCACCTCTCCTTTCCCTGTTGTTGGGGCTAAGAAATGTCATATTTTCATCCACCTTTCCCTTCATCATTCTTCACATTTCATCGCCCCATTAACCTTTCATGATATTATTTTCATAAATATATTTGGGTTTCACCTTATTATTTTCCACTTTATTCATTTTAGTATTAAAAGGGAATTTGTGACTAAATATTAGAAAATTGACATGTTTTCATATATATCTCAAAAATGTGTGAGCTTTGTAATGTGTAGGAATATGTGAAGGATTAATTCAAAAGGACTTATTGAATGCTTCCTCCACCATTTCAATATTTGAGGAGATAATTCAAGCCTATTCCAAGGAGAAGATCATGGAGATTTGGTTGGCGTATCTTATCCAAGATATATGAGATATATGTGTGAAGATTTGAAGGGATTATATTTTGTAATAATGGGAAATAAGTTGAGATAAAAGTGGATCTATAATTATGAGATGGTTATCTTATCTTCAAGGCTCTCATGTACAAAAGAGAGTGATCTCTCTTCATGAGGGGGTAGTAGTGAGTAGTAATCATTCAGGAATAATTTGATAGTCATTTAATAGTATTCCTTAGGATTTGAAAGAGAAAGGGATTCTTATCTTTGATTCATTGCTTTGGTTTCCATGCTTTCATTATTCTGTTATGAAGATTGATTTGATTATTGTAATGTAATATTGCTTCAATGGCATGAGCTCACATATGTTGTTGTGTCATTCAACTCTTCACATGTTGTATGTGATTTTCCTTCATGTAGTTCTCCATTCCTAGATTAGTTTCATTTATGCAATTTCATTTCAGTCGTAGGTTGTAGAAATTCAATTCCAAGACATGTGTTTCAATTTCTTGCATTATATTAATGATTCAATTTCAATCATAGGTTGTAGCAATTCAATTCCAAGTCGTTTGTTTCAATTTCCTACATTAGATTAATGATTCAATTTCAGTCGTAGCTTAAACATTAGATTAGATTAGTCCCGCTTCAATCTTTCATATACTTTGCGTGTGCTTCCTCAGTTTACGAACCCCGGGTTGAAAAATTAGATAGTTGGGCAAGCACTACAATGCAATTAATTCAAAATTAGTTCGGCCCAATATAATAACTTTCGTTCTCTTGTTACGATTGATGTTCGCTTTATAGGAAGTGTAGTTCATTTGAATAGAACAACTGTCGTTCCCTTTACGATTATTGTTTCTTTACAGGTGTTTCATCTCTAGAGGCTAGGTATTGAAAATGGAAGGTAAGAACCTACGTAGAAAACAAGTAAAATGCTTGTGTGAGCGCCTACCTTCAGTTGATGCATAGAGGTTGTTTTTAGGACATCTTTAGAGCCCAACATTTTGGCATCGTTGTCGGGGAAGCACGATGGATTTAGGTATTAGTTTCTTTTTCATTTCAATTCATGCAAGTGTGATTTAGATGTGTTGGTAAAGGGGTCATAGCAGCTACTTGAATGGAGATTCCTCATGTTCTCCCTGCCAACTAGGTAAAAGTAATTTCAATTTCTGCAAATTTCAATTTATGCAAGAGTGTTTAATTTCTGCAAGTGTGATCTACATGTGATGGTTGTAAGGGTCATAGCATCCCGTGAGAGGAGACACCTCACTATCCCTACCAACTATCAAGAGTGTTTAATTTCTGCAACTGTGAAGAGTAATTGATTTTTGTTTCAGTAAGAGTGCTTTTATTTAAGTTTTTTTTTATATTTTAGTTTTGAGTGTTGTAAGAATATCTCTAACAAGATGGTCTACCAATGAATTTAAGCTTGGAACAACTCACTTAGATCCTAGAAAAAGTCGGGGTCTTCTCTTCTCTAAAAGAGGAGATCTTGACAGCAGCCGAAAGCTTATTTACTCCTCCTGAGGCGAACGAAGAATCAACATACGAAAAATATTTCATATTTAATGAAGAATCATTAGGCGAGCAGGAGGTCAAGGAGGACAACAAGGATATTCAGCATGATCTGAGCAAGACAAATTGAGATTACGAAATCATGATCGAACGATGGTTTCAAGCGAGTAATAGGTTAGTTTTGTTTAGTTTTTCTTTTTACTTTCATAATTTACAGTTTCAACAACTAATTCCACATGATTATACATATCTCTGATACTCATCTGCGAAATTAAAAGATGACATATTGTTATTATTGTTACGTGCATGGCTACATTGGATATTTGACTACATGTAACTAATCTATCATTTCTAATTAGCAGAGAGTAGGTAGGATTTCATTTTCAAGTTTTTTTTTTTTTAGAATAAGTATGCTCTCCTCCACGCTTCGTGCGATCGCCAGGATCAGAAAGTAGGATGATTGATTGATTTAAGGGAGATTAATTAAATTGACAATGAAAATGTTTCCTAATCTATTTTTCATCTACAATTATTTCCATTTTCTCAAAAATTTGTAATAAGTTTACAGAAACATTTTTTTTTATTTTTTAAGATAAATACATAAATAAGAATTTATGCTTTTGTCTGCAAAGAAAAATAATAAAATAGTAAGTACATTAAAATATAAAATATATATATATATATATATATATAAATGAATAAGGTCTGCAATTCATACAAGATAAGAGTTGCGCAGAAACTCCAAGCTGAAACAATAGTTGAAACAATGTCATGACCGCCCTCTTCTCGTTTTAACCTTTGACCAGGTTTATTTTTTGTCTGAGTGACAACAACGCCATGTTTTTTGATCTCACCCCTTATCCTGTAGATGCCTAGAAATAACCCTGCAAACAAAAAAAATATCATGAATTTTAAATGAGCAGAAACCACTGCATAACCTCAATCGAACAAATAAATAACTTGCAAGGTTCTATTTTTCTACCTATTAGTAATTTGACTGCTCCTCTCCTCACTTTAAAATTTATAGACGTGCCCATTCACTATACTTTAACTCTCACAGGCCATATTACAGATGCCAAATCTAGACAAAGTATTCATTGGCTTGTCTCAGATATTCCGTTGCGCAAAGGTGTTACTAATTTTGATGGTGTGCAAACGATGGAATACCGACCTTCGTATAATGAAAGTTGTTTACATACAATGTTCCTTTTGAAGTTGTACCAGCAACTGGGAGAAACACCTTTGCTTCCTCATTCGCCTCATAACTTTAACTAATTATCTCCACCAAGTGGGTCGCATAAAATTTTCTTGTTTTAGAAAAATGAGAATCGGTAGAGTTTGCTTGTGTATGTACGACATTGAATATCAAGCTTTGATTATCCGGTTTTAGATTCATCTTTATCTCCTCGTATTTTAGATACGTTCAACTGAGATATTTTTCTTCTAGAGGTTGCAAATCCTATTTATATCTGGTCATTAGAAGCGGCCAGCGTCTATAGTTCCAAGCCAGTACATATGGATTTTAAAGATGGGATAATTATAGTTGTGATTCTAACTGTGATTGGCATTATCTATGAAAAATTATATGCAGTTTTGTTCTGTTGGCAATCCACTATGATTTTTTATTTATTACATTAGCAATATTATTTCCAACGTGCCATCACAGAATTGCACATAAGAAACCATAGGAAGGAATTGTTTAAAAGTGAGTCTTTTTGTTGAAGGAAAAAGGTTATCAATCTTAGTAATGACTACCTCGCTTCGGTCGGGGAATAATTCACATGCCAATGAATGGCAGAAATACACATATCTGGTTGTTAAGGTGGTCGTAACTACTACAG
>ML792074.1:4506-21882 GCA_009831015.1 Picea engelmannii
ATAAAAGGAGAGGCAATGTGAGGATCATTATCACATCTCATTGTGACATTATGGAGTTGGCATAAGTGAGTGAGCACTTGTGCCAAAGAGATTGGGAGGGAAAATTGCAGCAAAAGAAATTCTTCACTTTGGCAAATCTAGCCTAGGGTTTCTAGACATTTTGTAATTCTTATTTTCTACTGAGGAAGGACAGTCGGACGGATAGTCCGTACAATCCGTACAGTTGTCGTCAGCAGTCCGTATGGCTGATGTCAGTAGGTCATACAGGTTTCATCCAGCTAGGGTTTGTACCAGGTTTGCAAGTTTGAATATTTTCAGAACTTTGTTGAATTTGTAATTTGCCAAGAGGACTATTTTTGTCCTCATAAATTCTCAATCAAAATTTTACAGAACAAAAAATTTTGTGTCTCTTGTGCATGGATGTTTTCTCTCTAATCCTTTTGTTTCTGCTATAATTTTCTGTCACAATTTTAGTGTAAAATTATTCAATGATAATAGCCCTAGTTTTCAAATATAAAATTGAATGCATTGAATTGCCCTAGTTGAAAATTTGACATGGGATCAAAGCATAGGCTCTAGAGAGAGAGAAAGTCATCTCTTGAGACACAAGCTGCTAGAGACTGGTGTTACTACAGATTTTTGTTGCAGCAAATGTTTTTGTTCTGGGCAGGTCACAATGGTGAGCACTCTTAGAGTGGAGGACAGGTTGGAGGGGGGCACTAATTTCCAGGCCTGGAAGGCTAAGCTCCTTTTGCTCTTGGAAAAGAATGATCTCAAAGGGTATGTTGAGATGGTGATTCCAGATCCAAATGATCCGCAGGAATTGGCAGCCCATAGGAAGAGGGAAGTGAAGGCCAAGCAGATGTTGTTGGATTCTATGAAGGATCGCTTGATCCCTCATATTTCGGAGAAGAAGACAGCCAAGGAGATGTATGAGGCTTTGGTGGGCTTGTACCAAAGCGGGAATTCGAATCGGAAGTTGATTTGGAGGCACCAGCTCCAATCTATTGAGATGTCCAATTCATATACAATTGCTACCTACCTCATGAGGATCACTCAGATTCGTGATCAACTTGCAACCATTGGTGAGGAAGTTGATGACACAGAGTTGGTGAATGTGGCATTGAATGGTTTTTCGGGTCTTGTGAACCATTTGTGCAAGGAATTTGTGCACAAGAGAAGTTGCCACCATTTGACAAACTGTGGACCAATTACATCCAGGAGGAGGCTCGGATAGAGTCCAGGAATGGCAAGCAAAAAGGTAGTGATGATGAAAACCTGGCCCTAGTTGCTCGTGCTAGAAACGGTAGAAGAAACAGTTCTCCACGGAGAGAGGCATCTCCAGAGCAGAGGAAGAAGAAGGACCTTAGCAAGGTCAAGTGTTTTGCTTGTCATACGCTAGGTCACTATGCTTCACATTGTCCACAACAAAAGAAAGGGAGTAGAAAGCAGCAGGCATCATTAGCAAAGGTGGATGTGGTTGCAGAGAGGCTTTAGAGGGAGTTCTTATTGGTCTCTGCCCTTTCTGGTGAAGTTTCCGATACTGGGACTTGGTTTGTGGATAGTGGAGCCACATGTCATATGACAGGAGCATACGATTTGTTTGAGAGCTTCACAGAGTCTAACTCATATTTGTATGTGGAACTTGGTATGGGTACCAAGCATGTAGTGCAGGGATCTGGAACAGTGTCATTCCAGATGGAGTCAGGAGATGTGTTGCGAGTGATAAATGTGTTATGGGTGCCAAAACTCAGGAAGAGTGTGCTCTCAGTCTCAGAGATTGAGGAGAAGGGCTATGCGGTTTTATTCCGAGATGGACAATTGTTGTTCATGCCCAAAGGATCTAACTCAGACACAGCAGTTGTTCTTGGAGTTAGAGAGAGCAACCTATATATGCTAAAGGGCCATCCTATGCAAGCAATGGCAAGCATCAGCAGAGTGACAGAGGACAAGATGCAGGTAGCTCCGAAGGTTGTATAGACTCAGAGGGAGTCAGACTTCAAAGGAAGTCAGCCTTCAGGATTCAGTGGGAAGGAAGAGCCTTCCAAGTCTGTCAAGAGGAAATTAAACTTCAGAGGGAGTCGACAAGCTCAGAGGGAGAGTCGGTCGTCCAGAGGAAGTCAACCTTCAGGTTCATGTGGGAGAGAGGAGTCTTCCAAGACTGTCAGGAAGGTGTCATGGGTTGAGGAAGCCAGGCAAGAAGCTCAGAAGTGGGAGGCTTCTAGGAGTAGGGTGTCTTCCAAGAAGGGTCCATCTCATTCAGCAGGAATTGCTACTGTTTCAGTGGGAGCAGTTGTGGTAGCGGATCTAGTATCAGAGGCAGAGCCACTTCCAGTGTGGGAGACAGATCTACTTACAAGTAATGGTGGATGGAATACCTCCCTTGCTAAGAGGGAGTGTTGATGTTTTTGTAAAATCAGGAGGTATGCTTTTGTAACATTGGCCTTGGTGTCAGGCATGTCGGAATCTTTGACGGCACTCACATTACATGTTTTATTTTGGTGAAAACCCCTTGTATATTGAGTTGGGGCTTCACACGCATATGGAGGAATAAACAATTATAATTTAATGTTGAGTTTAGTGAGGATCATTATCACATGTCATTGTGACATTATGGAGTTGGCATAATTGAGTGAGCACTTGTGCCAAGGAGATTGGGAGGCAAAATTTCAACAAAGGAAATTCTTCACTTTGTGAAATCTGACCTAGGATTTTTGGACATTCTGTTTTCTGATTTTCTATTGAGGAAGGATAGTCAGACGTGTGGTACGAACAGTTTGTACGGTCTGTACAATCTGTACGGTTGACGTCAGCAGGTCGTACAGGTTTCAGCCAGCTAGGGTTTGTACCATGTTTGCAAGTTCAAACATTTTTGGGATTTTGTTGAATTTGTAATTTGTCGGGAGGACTGTTTTTGTCCTCAAAAATTCTCAATCATAAGCTTTACAGAGTAGAATTTTTTGTGTCTCTTGTGCATGGATGTTTCCTCTCTTATCCTTGTGTTTCCATTGTAATTTTGTCATAATTTCAGTGTAAAATTATTCAGTGATAACAACCCTAGTTTACTATTGGAGGTCACTTGGAAGTAATTTTTAGATCTAAAATCAAATGCATTGAACTGTCGTTTGAAAAATTGACACACCCTTGGTCTAAAGTGCAAAAGAGACTTGGTGAGGTGACAGTGGCCAACCTTTTAGTTCCACGAGTCGTCACCTAGGTGCTTCGGAATTTACATTTTTGGGCGACAAATTTTGTGGTCGCATATAGAATCATCTGAATAGAGTCCATACAAGCAACTAGAGAAAAAGTCTCTAAATATTCAATGCCTTCTTTCTTTTTGTTTCTCAAACCCTCCATATGCATCATTCTTGGTTTTATAAACCTATTTGCAACCAACCAAATTCTTACCCTTGGGTAAGAGGACTAGATCCCAAGTTTGATTTTTCATTAGAGCAACATAATTGGGAGCCATAGGAGTTTTTTGCCTGATTGAAAGTAGTAGGATCAACATCAGCCTTGAAAACAAGAGCCTGTGAAATATGGGGCCTTTGTCGACCTCTGAATTCTCCTTCAAGGGGAAGGTGTGGAATAACATCTTGTAGAGTAGATGTGGCACACTTAGGCATCGATCATGACCTAGCCAATGGGGAAGCATAAACAAAGAGTTTTGTAGTAACACTGTGACAAGGTAGCTCAACCAATAAGAGATAGGAGGGAGCCACATAAATAGAAGAGACTTCAATGCTAGTAATACCAGACAAGTCATCAATACGGGCCTCATCATGAATTGTTGATTGAGTCACTAAAGAGGAGGTGCTAGAAGAATCACCCAAAAGAGAAGGATCATCAAGTCTTGAAAGAGAAAGATCCACCAAGGCAATTGGAGGTGAATCTTATGCAATAAGAGTGGGGCGAGATCTCGATGGACCATGGGAAAGAACCTCCTCAAAGACAACATCCCACCTTTTAGTCACTTGTTGGGGATCATACAAGCAATATGCCTTGGAAGTTTCACTATAGCCCACTAGGATGTAGTGTTGGCTTGTAGGTTGTAACATGTTGCAATTTTCTTTGGGAATATGGGCCCATGAATGAGATTCAAAGACTTTAAAATGCACCACACGGGGTTTGAACCATACCATTTCTCAAAAGGAGTCATATGTCGAGCATCTCAAGTAGGTGTCTGATTAATGATATAAGGTGCACAAAACGTTGCTTCTCAACAAAACTTAAGCTCCTTCTAATCAAAATGCAATATATAGTGAGCCATTTCCACAATGGTTCTACTTCTTCAATGCACCACTTCATCTTTCTAAGGGACATGCTTTTGCCAAATAATGCCATGAGATGTGATAAATGAATGAAAGCCATCACCAACGTGTCTATCTCCACGATCAATCCCGATAGATTTGATCCTGTGATTGTTGTGATTTTCCACCAAAGAGTTAAATTCCTTGAATCTCCCACGAGCTCCATCCTTGTAATGAATAGTATCCAAAGAAAGCAACATAAATCATAAATGAAGGTGAGGAGATATTGAGCCCCACCAAGATGAGTGGCCATAGGCCTGCAGATATCACCATGAACAAATGCAAGAGGGCGAGCAACTTGCCCCACTATACTTTTGGGAAAGGAATCATGATGATGTTCTCCTAGCATACATTCTTCACAAACACCATTAGGTGGTTGAATCAATGAAAGGCCATCTGCCATCCTTAGACAATTCATATAACATAAGGTGCCAAAGTTGATATGACCCAAGTGTTGATGCAATAGTTTGTTGGTCTTGTCAGTGTTGGCAACCATTGTGGAGAATTCACTTCATTTTGAAGGGGATGAATATTTCCCCAACTTATACTTATGATCAGATTCGTCACAATAATCGGAAGCAATCATCATTTGTGTCCTTGATAACCCATTGATCTGGCCAAAACACCACCTTTTGTTGGTCTGAGTGATGTCATATAGAGAAAGAAGATTTGTTCCTATTCCCGGATCATGAAGATTCCCTCTGAGTTTGGACCATTTTCCATCCATGGATTACACATTACCAGCGCTGCCCTGAAAAATCTGCAATAATCTTCAACTGAAAATAAGGGGGAAAGGGAGTGCATTGCCCAAAAAAGGGGGCACAAAACTGAAGAACCTTCCCTTAAATTGCCAAAAGACCAAAAAAAAACAGCCAAGGAATAGTTCATTGATGAAGATACGGGAAAAAAACACAAAAAAATGGTTGCTGTCCAAAAATTAGGGAGCCAAAAACCGTAATTTCAGATCTGTTGCAGCCTTAAAATAGTACTGAAACCCTAATTTCAGATCTGTAAAATAGCCTTAAAGTAGTGTTGGATAAGGAAGAAAGAGTCAGACTAACTATGATACCATGTTGACATCATAGGGGATAGTAGATCTATGGTGATCTCTTTAACAAACCCTAATCCAACAAGAAGAAATTGGCAATTGCAACAATGTAACAGAACTTAACAGAGATCACAAGAAGATGTTCACATACCATGAGTTTGTTAACTTTTCAGACCCTAGCACCACGACAATTAACTCAGCAATAAAAACACTATTGATTAACTGCACAGACGGGTTTAACCAGAAATCAGCACAGAAACCAATCATATTTGCACACTAAATTCGGGTAAAACATCCCTGGAAAAACCCTTGCGGCAAAACCAATTCTAAGTTTGATTTTATTAATAAAATCCTGGGCTTCCATCCTAGGATAATGGGCCATCAGAGGAATTACAATGTTGCAGCTGATAGCCTAGCCCACCTGGCTGCTATCTCCCTCGCTACCCCCTGCACTCTTTCCTCAGCCCTGCCCACTCAGACACAAGTACATAAGCAAAACTCCCTCTTACTCCTATGCACTCATTGTGTGCCTCTCGCTCTCCTTAGATCTGCTTTTATAACTCCTAATGACTAAAACCCTATCTCCAAAGTGATCAACGATCAAGATTTGATCTTGATCTCTTGAGATCAACGACTGTGACTTAATCTCTCGTTGAGATGACTTAAATCACTTAAGTCACTCAACTTCATACAAAGTCACTTTAAGTCATTACATAAAAGCCACTTTAACAATCTGGAGAGTGTTGCTCGAACACCTCCACATGCCAAGCACCGCCAATGCGGAAGTACCTGTCCGAGCTACCCCAAAAGCTAACACTCCCTCTTAGCGAGGAAGGTACTTCTAGAAGAACCTCTTCCTGGATCAATCTCTGACCCCATCAAATCTGTTGTTGTTGTAATTGCTCCCTCTGAACTGGAAGACCCTCCTTCTACCTCCGTTGCACTTTGATCTGATCTATGATCCAAGATCCCCTTGGACCCCACTACAGGATGTCCCAGCACCCTGTATATCATACCCTCCCTGACGCCAAGCGTCACTACTACATCCTAGGTATTTGCTCCCTTTGCATGTATGAGTACCTATCCATCCTCGAACGTAACAGCATACTCCATGTCCTCGAAGGCTGATACTGAGAGCAAATTTACCTTCAGCTCTGAGACATACATCACTCCTGCCAGCTCCAGAGAAACTCCTGACTCTAGCTAGAATCTAACACATCCAACCCCTTTCACTGCATGCATGGTATGCATCCCACTCTTCACATAGAAGTCTGAGTCTTTCTCTGAAACACTACGGAACATCGACCTCATTCCCATTACATGGCGAGATGATCCACTGTCCACAAACCATGCCCCAATGTCCTCCAACTCTGCAAAACTGTTGCTCGAAAGAAAAGACACCAGAGAAAATTCCTCCTCGAATTTCTCAGAAAACTCATCTATCTCAGTAGATGTTGATGTTGCTACCTGTGCCTCCTTCTTGTTAGGACATTGGCTTGCATAGTGGCCATTTTTATGACATGCAAAGCATTTCACTTTGCTCATGTCCTTCTTTCCATCTCCCCTTCATTTTTCCGAGCAAAACCCCTGCAATCCCTGCAAATCCTTGTGCCAAAGTCTTCAATGCCACTCTTCAAAGTCCCAACTCTGATACCATGTTAACTTTTCAGAACCTAGCACCACGACAATTAACTCAGCAATAAAAACACATTATTGATTAACTTCACAGCCAAGTTTAACCAAGAATCGGCGGAAGCAAAGTCAACACAGAAACCAATCACATTTGCACACGAGATTCGAGTAAAACACCCTTGGAAAAACCCTTGTGGGAAAACCAGTTCTGAGTTTGATTTTATTAATAAAATCATGGGCTCTCGTCCTAGGATAATGGCCCATCAGAGGAATTACAATGTTGCAATTGATAGCCTAGCCCACCTGGCTGCTATCTCCCTCACTGCCCCCTGCACTCTTTCCTTAGCCTTGCCCACTCAGAGACAAGTATCAAGATAATTTAACCATAACCAAGAGAAAGCCACCACAAGTAGAGTGAAATGGTATAGATGCCCTTAAGCAAAAGAATGAATGAATTCACTTGAATGAGATAATTTTAGAAATGAAGGAGGTCGCGTATATAAACCATTCTACTAGGGTTAAGGTGCTAGCCCAAAGGAGGAGACTAAGCCAACCTTACCCTAAAACACAAATAAAATACAATAAGTGGATTTAACTACCCAAAGGACAACGCATTAAGGGCCTTAACTACCCACATAGTGGGCTAGCACATGGCCACGAGTGAAGATTACACACATATTCTCAACAAAAGGGTTGTGGGTGTTAGAAAAGTAGGTGTGCTCATTTCACCATAGACAATATAACAATGTTGTCACCCAACCATAGTCCGAAGCCACCCCCGAGCACCTTAACCTTGACAGAGAATAATTTCGAAAGCAAACCCTAGGCCTAATAGCCAATCAAGGTAGTGTATCACTCTCCAGAGTTAACATACCAAGCAAAAAGTCCAAACCATAACCAAGAGAGAGTCCAAGCCTAAAACCAAAAATACAAGTAAATACAAGTTGCAGTAGCTGCAGCTGCAGCAACTCTCCATACTTGCGCACAACTAAATTTCTGCAGTTGCAAGTGAGTGTATGCTAAATGAGCTCTAGCGCTCTATATTTATACTATTCCTTCTTAGCTGTCTAGGCCGACTTCTCTTCCTGGGGGCTAAAACTCAATATTAAATTAATATCTTTAGCCAACTTGTCTTCTAGGGTTATGTCCAATGCTTTAGGGTTTCTTCTTGCTTTCTGGAATATTCTCTTCTTGTCAGGGTTACACGTGGAGGTTTAATACCTCCCGCAGCTACCATAATATTAACACTCCCTCCTAGCTAGGGAGGTATTTAAAGGTAATGGTCTTGAGCACAAACATACCATTCAATGGGTAGTATCATCATAGCCACAGAGGTTATCTCATGATCAAATCATGAGCACCATCATCACTATCAGTAGCATCTGATAGCATCAACTGTATCATCTCTCAAAGTCATACTCCATCTGAGTAATTAGGCATGATGTTGGATAAGTCACTCACTCCACAGAGTGATAAGAATCACTCTTCCAAGCCGGACATATGTCCTAGAAGAATAATTATTCCAACAAATGTTGGAAGCCACGCCATGGGCTACAAGGACTATTCTTCTAATCCAAACATACGTCCTACAAGAATAAATGTCCTAGACCATTTTCCGCCTAGAGAATGTCTGTCCACCAGCACACTGGCTATCCATCTAGTTGATAATCATTTCCAACACTACCGATAGTCTTCATGGCAATCAAAACAATGCCATTCAATAGAACACAACTATGTCTATCCATAGTAGTACACAACTACTATACAGTGGTACACAACCACACCAAGTAGCACACGGCTACTTAATTAGTGACGCATAGTCACAACCAGTGGAAAACATCCACCACAATAGCATACATCTACTGTCGAGAGACATACAGTCTCCACAACAATCATATCATCTGATATCAACCTGCATAAAACAATATCATGATATAAATTGAGTCATCTGGGCCATTCTTCCACTCACATCTGTGAGATCTAGAAGAGCATCTGCGCTCAGAAGGTAAAACATCAGCCATGGGCTATCTGAACTATTCTTCTCAAGCATAGAAGAATAATTGTCCCTGATTTCTGAGCCTGGACCATTCACCTAACTGGGTCATTCCTCCAGCACTAATCATAATGCAACCTGGAGAGAATGAGTCTGCCCTAGGGAATCCATGTCCCTGATTGCTGAACCTGGACCATTCACCTAATTGGGCCATTCTTCCGGCACTAATCATAGTGCAACCTGGAGAGAATGAGTCTACCCTAGGGAATGAATGTCCGAACCATTTCCTGAGGAAATGATTGTCCTGCACCAACCTCCAAAACGGACCATTCTTCGAAACTGCTCACAACTGTGAACTTCGAAAGAATGACTGCCCAGCGAGGCGGACCATTCTACTTGACCACTACTCTGAGTGACTGCCAAGAAGAATGACTGTCGTAGACCATTCCCCCACACTAGCCACAAGGGGAATCACTGTCTATGGTACATCAGCAATCTATCGGACCATTTTCATTACAAAAATGATTGTCCGATCTAGACCATTTTCTGAACTGGAAAATGCCTGTCCGTCAGAAATATCAAACCACTTTCCGAACTGGAAAGGAACTGCTCATCCTGGACCATTTTTCCAACTGAAAAATGACTGTCCATAAATCAATAACATATTAGTGCTCCCTCCCAACCTAGGAGTAATCTCTTCCTTTTTCAATAAGGAATTTGTCTCCACGAGCCCCAGCTTGTTTCCTGAGTATGCAAACTTTTAGTCTTGGACAAAGGCTTTACCAAAATATTTGCTATCTGCTCATCGGTGGAGATATATTGGAGAACCACTTCTCTTTTCTGGACTTCATCACGAAGAATATAATGCTTGATCTCAATGTACTTCGGTCTGTCATGGAACACTGGTTTTCTCTAAAGGCTTCATATAGATCTGATCATTACAATATATCATGGTCGAATTCAGCACTTATGTTTCCTGCTAGCTCATGACATCGTGGCAAGGATCAAACTGAAACTGTTAATGTTTATGCCATTATTATAGTTCTTTGCATTTCAATAGATAATAGCAACGTAAGAACAAGATCACTGAGAAATACACAATCACAAGAGACACAACATTTATCCTAGGAAACCCTCTAGGGGAAGAAAACCCAGCAAAACTTCCTTATTATAGATTGCCAATACAATGCCAAGAGATAACTCAAACCAATACAGAAAGTCCTCTCCTAAAGATGCGCCACTCTCTCTCTCTCTTCTCCAACTGCAGCTCCGACACTTATCTCTTAAACTGAACAAGTGAAGTGTGTCTAAGTGAGGCGCTAGCCTTCTTATTTATACAAGTCTGGCACATGTGAAGTGTCTCTTCACTAGCAGGGCCGACTTCTTCTTTCGCCTTTTACAATTACATTATGACCAATCCACAAAAGGGGATTTGGTCCTATTACAATAGCCGACATGATCAATCCACAATGGGGATTGATCCTATGAATAATATATCAATAATAAGCAGAATACACTTTGCAGTTACATTATTTCAACACTCCCCCTTAACAAGAAGGGTATTCTTCAATAGCATCAAGTGAGAGAGAGGTCTGCATCATCAGTGGCATCAGGAGGACAGTATCGTCAATATCATCTTGGAACATTCACTGGCATATCTATAAATCATCGGAAGTTTTCTTCATCAGCAGCATCGTCATTCTCAAAGGAATGCTATCATCATCTGCATCAATATGTATCAGTATAAAATTGATACCTCATCATCACAGCACAAGGCTGGCCCATCATCATCGTCTTGCTTTACGTCACAACCATCATGTCGAAAGCAAGGTACACATCCTGCTTTACGTCACAACCATCAGGTCGGAAGCAGGGTACTACACTTACTTTACGTCACAGCCATTCGGCCGGAAGCGGAGTACTAGTCACACATCATCTTGCTTTACGTCGCAACCGTAAGGTCGGAAGCAAGGTACTCATCATCTTTCTTTACGTCACAGCCATTTGACCGGAAGCAAGGAACACATCATCTTGCTTTACGTCACAGCCATTCGACCGGAAGCAATGAACACATCATCTTGCTTTACGTCCAACAACTAGGTCAAAAGCAAAGAACACATCATCTTGCTTTACGTCCAACAACTAGGTCAGAAGCAACGAACACATCATCTTGCTTTACGTCCAACAACTAGATTAGAAGCAAGGAACACATCATCTTGCTTTACGTCCAACAACTAGGTCAGAAGCAAGGAACACATCATCTTGCTTTACGTCCAACAACTAGTTCGGAAGCAAGGAATATATCATCACAGCAGCTACTCCCCCTTTCAGGAAGGGTCCTTTCGGACTATACCAAGCTTATCTCGAAAGTGCTCAAACTTTACACGAGATAGAGGCTTGGTCAACACATCAGCAACCTGCTCATCCATGCTAATGTACTGGAGCTTTAAGGCTCCTCTCTACACCATGTCACAGATGTAATGATAGCGAATCTCTATGTGCTTCGACCTATCATGGAATACAGGGTTCTCTGTCATCTTTATGCAGCTCCGGTTGTCACATAGGATTGTGGTTGCTTCCATCTCTAGGTCAAATAAATCGGTCAACAACTTTCGAAGCCATATAGCTTCCCAGCTAGCAGAACATGCGGCAATGTACTCTGCTTCCGCTGTGCTGAGAGCAATACTGGATTGCTTCCTACTTTGCCACGAGATCATGGCTGATCCCAAACTGAAACAGCATCCTGAAGTGCTTTTTCTATTAGCAACGCTTCCTGCCCAATCTAAATCAGTGTATCCACTCAATGTGAAATTATGATCTCTATCGTAGCTGAGACCATAATCTAATGTACCCTTAAGGTACCTCATCACATGTTTTGCAGCCACTAGGTGAACATGTCTGGGCTCTACTAGAAATTGACTCAACGTGTTCACAGCAAAACAGATGTCTGGTCTGGTGTTCGTCAGGTACATCAGTGATCCAATAATCTGTCTGTACAAGGTGATATCAATCAATTCTGACGAAGTGTCGACTAGCAGCTTCAGCTTCGCTTCCATGGGTGTATTCATGGGCTTGCATTCCAACATGTCGAATCTCTTCAGGATTTCGACTGCATACTTCCCTTGGTTAAGGAAGATCCTCTCTGGACTCTGCCATGCCTCAAGACCTAAGAAATAATGCATTAAGCCAAGGTCTTTCATCTCAAATTCTGAGGCAAGTCTCTTCTTACATTCAGTGATGAGTTTTTCTTCTCCGGTTAAGAATAAGTCATCCACATATAGTAATAATATTACTGGCTCATCGTTCATAACCTTGAAGTAGAGGTTAGAGTCTGCTTTACTCTTGGTAAAGCCTAAGCTCATCAAGAAACTTTCTATACGGCCATACCAAGCTCTGGGAGCTTGCTTCAATCCGTATAAGGCTTTCTTCAATTTGCAGACATGAGACTTCCTGTCTTCAACTTCAAATCCTTGAGGTTGCTCTATATACACTTCCTCTTCAATGACACCATTTAGGAAGGTTGTCTTTACGTCCATCTGGTGCAACTTCCACTTCATCTTAGCTGCAAGGGCTATGATGGTTTTGATCGAAGTGTATCTGGCTACAGGAGCAAATGTCTCTTCATAGTCAATGCCTTCTTTCTGAGAAAAGCCACGAGCGACAAATCTTGCTTTATACTTCTCAATACTTCCGTTAGCAGCATGTTTTATTTTGAAGAGCCATATTGACGATACCACATCCTTACTCTTCGGTCTGGTAACTATTTCCCATACATCCTTCTTTATTATGGATTGGTATTCTGCTGTCATGGCATCTGCCCATTCCTTTTTCTAAATGGCTTCTTCAAAGCAGGTAGGCTCCTCTTCTAGGAGATCACACATCAAAGTCGTATAACTGGAGAATGGCTTTGGTCTTTTCACCTGTCTTGTGGTTCCTTCGGGAACACCATATTTCTCTCCATCTTGAATAAGCTCTCTTGCCCAAGCAGGCTTTCTTTTATGAAAGAAAGTCATTTGAGGAGGTTCTTGAACTTCTGTTACATCATGGTCTTCAAGAACTTCCTCGTCAGGGGAAGTTACGACTTCCCTCATTGGTTCTGCAGCTCTGGGAACCTCCCTCACTGATTCTACAAATCTGGGGATTACGGGTTCCTCTTCATACACTTCTTCAAGTTGGCATCTTCTTGATTTCTCGAGCGCTGTATCTTCATCAAAGGTCACGTCCCTACTGATCTCAATGTGGCGGTGACCTAGTATATAAATTATGAAGGCCTTGGAGACCTCACAGTATCCCACAAATATTCCCTTCTTTCCTGAGGGTTCCAGCTTGTTTCTCTTCTCTTTCGGAATGTGTATGAAGACTGGGCAGCCAAATATTTTGAGATGGCTTACCTCTGGTTTCTTTCCGATGAACATCTCTTCTGGGGTCTTGAACCCAAGTGCGCTATGGAATAATATGTTCTGCACATAAACAGTTGCCATTGCTGCTTCTGCCCATAAGCACATAGGGAGATCTTGATCATGGATCATGGTCTTCACAGCTTCCATAAGCGTTATGTTCTTCCTTTCAGCTACATCGTTCTGTTGAGGATTATAGGGAGTAGTGAGTTCCCTCTTGATCCCAATATACCCACTAATGGAGGATGATGGCATTGGGCCACACACATCTGAATGAATGAGTTCTAGGACTCCTCCTGCTTTACTGTCCCTCTTTGGAAAAGGGTTCTTGGTATTCTTCCCTTGCGCACATCCATTGCATATGCCTTCCTGATCAACCTTGAGTTCTGGTAAACCTGTGACAGCTTTGCATATGTATGGTAGCACCTTGTAGTTGATGTGGGCTAATCTTCTATGCAAAGTTCACATGAGTTTTCAATGGCATGGGTCATGGCAGTCTCTGAGTGACCCTTTAGCTTATATAAACCATTTTCTTCATTTCCAATGATGATTGCTTCATTTATGGTTTCTCCTTTAGTATGTTGCCTTCTGCAACCTTCACTATAGCTTCCTCAGGGATATTACCTGTGACCTGGAACAAGGTCAAAAAAACAGCAAGCAAGAGTAATATCCTTTTGATAATATAATTCAATAGCACGAACAATCATCACAGTAGCTCCTTTAGAGCTATCACTTGTAACTTGTCTGAAGCAAAAATTAAAGGTAAGAAATACAATACGAAATGAGGTCAACACTCTCATAGTGTTGCGATCAAACCTTCCCCCACGGCAACCTTTGAATCTTATCAACTTGATTAATCAAACCTGGAGCCTTGTCCTCAAGAATGAGTGCTTGCTTTTCTTCCAAGTCTCCTTCACTCAAGTGACGAGTGCTTTCTTCAACCTGTCTTTTGTACTAAGACAATATGCTCTCTTGACAAAAGGTTAGGTTAGAGAATAAACTCTATGATCTCTACTTTAATCCATCTAATATTTTGATCATAGCTTCAACATGCAACACTGATCAAAATAATGTCATAACAAATTGATGCATATTAGAATAATCAAACCTGAGTTGCATCATTCCTCTGAATGTGTTGGATCTTGAGATCCTTCTGGATCTATGGCAAGAGATCCCTTCTCCTACAAATACTCTTTAAAGTTTAACCATTTAAACATATATGAGTACATACCTCTGATAACATTTACAGGTAGTGGCACCATCTGGCAACAGCGGTAATCATTACCAACTCTTGAAAATTTCAACGATGACTGCAACTGGTACTACGGCTGCAACTGGTTCTGAGACTGCAACTGGTACTACGGCTACAACTGGTTCTGAGACTACAACTGCAACTGCAACTGGTACTACGGCTACAACTGGTTCTGAGACTACAACTGCAACTGCAACTTAGGGTTTTATGAGGAAACCCTAATTTTTCAAACTTCAAATTTTGAAATTCTGATCCAGGGGATAGATGCACTGAGTTGAGGCGAGTAAGCTGGTGCAGTCAGATTTCTGAAAATCCAACTTTTACCCCCTCAAACTTGATCTGCGGATTTCTGGACTGGTGCTTCTGGTTTTCTGGTACTCTGGTACTTCTGGTACTCTGGTTTTCTGGTACTTCTGGTACTTTTGTGAAACTAGGGTTTCACTTTCCGGGAGATCCACCCACTGAAAAGGTGCATTGATGATGCCAAAGTGATCCTTGAGGGAGGGCGCACTTTTCTAGGTGGTTTTGGGGCTGAAATACCTCCATCAAAAAGCCCTAATTTGCATGTACGGCAACAATGACGTTTTTCATTCTTGTGAAAGATGCTTCCTTCAGGTTGGCTTTGATACCATGTTAATGTTTATGCCATTATTATAGTTCTTTGCATTTTAATAGATAATAGCAACATAAGAACAAGATCACCAAGAAATACACAATCACAAGAGACACAGCATTTATCCTGGGAAACCCTCTAGGGGAAGAAAACCCAACAAAACTTCCTTATTATAGATTGCCAATACAATGCCAAGAGATAACTCAAACCAATACAGAAGGTCCTCTCCTAAAGATGTGCCACTCTCTCTCTCTGTCTTCTCCAACTGCAGCTCCGAAACTTGTCTCTTAAACTGAACAAGTGAAGTGTGTCTAAGTGAGGTGCTAGCCTTCTTATTTATACAAGTCTGGCACGTGTGAAGTGTCTCTTCACTGGCAAGGCCGACTTCTCAATCTGGGTGGGTAAACCCACCTTTATTATATTCTGGGCTTCTTTAATATTATCTGGGGCCGACTTCTTCTTTACCATTTTACAATTACATTATGACCAATCCGCAAAACGGGATTTGGTCCTATTACAATAGCCGACATGATCAATCCACAATGGGGATTGATCCTATGAATAATATATCAATAATAAGCAGAATACACTTTGTAGTTACATCATTTCAACAGAAACATATCCAAGTAGCACTTCTTCTGTCATCATGAGAGTTTGCCATGGATTAGCAATCCATCATCCCAGGCTTCTGAGTAACTATTCTGATACACTCTCTGTTATAGAAAGTTTTCACCACACTTCTTCTCTATATGAGATACCCTACATCAAGTTGTTTGAATCCATACAAGGTCTTCTTATATCTGCATACATGGGTCTCTTTCTGGTATAAGCTTCTTTCTCACTTGCTTTATTGAGAAGGACAGTCTTTTACATGTAAATTCCAATCCATGGATACTACAAAAGGTATATCTGGTTTACTGGAACAAGTTGTTGTCATAGTCTTCTCCCTCCTTCTGGAAGAAACTCTGAAACTTGCAATGCTTCCATTCATAAGTATTTTTCACATTTTCTTACAGACACTATTCTTTATCATAACTTCCATTTCTTCTACTTGATTGCTTCTTAGTGGGTTCAAACCAAACTGGTAGTCTTGCGATTCTCGGTATAATTACTGGTTGTTCTTGCTTTTCTTTCTTTCTTGGAATCATCATGTTCTTCCTCATGTCTCTCTTTCGCTCTTGGGTCCATGGGTTCTTCTATATGCCTTGAAGATTCCAACTTCTTCCTTTCATCATAGAATCATGGATGTAGATGGACAACCAAGGATACTTTAAGGCTTCTTTTCGAAGAAGACTTCTTCTAGAGTCAAACCGAACACGTGTTGTTTATCATGGCTGCTACTTTCAATTGGAACATGGACAAATACTTCATAATCCTCAATGGATCATATCATTTAGGATTAGCTCCCTCCTAATCCTTGCTTCATGCATGAATGCATGCTCTTCTTTTGGAATTTTGTAATCAACTCTCTCTATCTAAGAGAGTCCACGCTTCCGTCTGCATCCTTATTGCCTTCTGCAAAGTGTCACAAGTCTTTTTCTAATTTCCTCTTGATTGCTGACTTCTTTCTGTTTTGACTTCTTCTAGGTCTCTTCAATTTTTATTCTGATTTCGGTTTATCTAGCAGTTGCTACTTATATAATAGCTTCCACAGGAATTGTTACCAAGGATTGTCAATGTACTTCATCTTTTCATGTGTATTGTTTGACTTGTAGTCATCGTGATAGCAATCCTTATCTTGTTATTCTTCCATTGTTTCACTTGAACATCTTATCTTCTAAGAAATATATATATATGATATGTACAGAAACTATGTAAACATGGTATGTACAAGAACTTTGAAGAATATTGTTACCTTGACTTAGAAGAGGAAGTTTGTTTTATCCTACTTGGCCTTCTTTGAAGGTTCCCTTTCTTCGGCAACTGATGCTTCGTCTGTTTCCTTCCTTTTCTTTAAGTTAGGACAATGGTTCCTGTAGTGACCATATTTTTGACAGTTGAAGCATTGTATCTTTGACATATCCTTTTCTTGATTTGGTTTCTTCCTCAAGCCAAACTTCTTCTTATTCCTGAAATTCTTAAACTTTGATGTGAAGGCTTGATCTTCGTATTTATTTTGGGATTTCTCTTT